>PVIC010007326.1:12781-51394 GCA_004025085.1 Thryonomys swinderianus | reverse complement strand
ACTGGAACACACATACTGGAACACACACACACACTGGAACACACACACACTGGAACACACACACATAGTGGAACACACACACATACTGGAACACACACACACTGGAACACACACACATACTGGAACACACACACATATTGGAACACACACACATACTGGAACACACACACACTGGAACACACATATTGGAACACACACACAGGCGAGAACAGTGGGTAACACCAAGAAGCATCATAGATGGGATCAAAAGTCAGATAAGGAATTAAAAGAGATTTGATTTTTACTGTATCGATCTGTATCTTTGGGGTTTTGTCCAATGAACAAATACTACATATTTAGGAAATTAACTGGTATAACATGGATTGGTGTTTTTAAATGTGTTCTTAAATATATCCTGTGACTTAGAAATTTCCTTTTTTAGGTGTCTTCACAAATAAAAACAAAGAAGACTGTACAGTGTAGTAATGTTTCTAAAGCTAAAGAATAATTTACTAACTGGTTCAGTGTACTCCAGCACATTCAGTGTAACACTTGCAACCACAGAAAATAATATATTCACACGCATAATATTCTGTAAGACAAAATAGTTTAACAAAAAAGCGAAGTACAACAGCAAAAGGATAGCATACTATCACTTTTGTAAAAAGTGTGTAGGGTAGATAGCTGTCTAGCTAGACAAAACTATATACATTCCTGTATCTACTTGGAGATGTTCTCGAAGGAGATAAAGGAAAGAGTTAACAGTGGCTGACTGTTGAGGTGTCTGAGAGATAAGTGATTTGAGGTAAGAAGATTTACTGTACTTTCTATCATATATACTTCTTTGCTTGCAGATTTTAAATGTAATGTGCATGAATTTCTCAATAAAAAATTTTAAAAATCAGTGCCTCACCACAAAGAAAACCCATTTCAACTGCCTATATTAATCAACTTTGCATTCCATTCAGAAATCTGATTGTGCATTAACAGTACCTGAGGAGCATCAATAACCCAAACA
This sequence comes from Thryonomys swinderianus, assembly GCA_004025085.1. Lineage (NCBI taxonomy): Eukaryota > Metazoa > Chordata > Mammalia > Rodentia > Thryonomyidae > Thryonomys > Thryonomys swinderianus. The sequence continues at coordinate 50,397 of PVIC010007326.1, read as the reverse complement.
GCGGGACTTAAAAGGACAAAAAGAACTCACCAAATTTGTACAAAAGCGATTTAATATTCCCAAAAACATTTAAAATGACATTACACCATCCAGAAAACAAGGAAACAGAAAACAAATTGTCCTAGGAAACTAAAATTGTAATTGATAAAAATAAGATCACACATCACCTATTCAAAACAAAAAGTTACACAAGGCATGAAAGCAAAATTGATACCAAGAGGATAAATCATAAAGAACCCATATGCATCTAATGAAAGTTCCAGAAAGATCACAAGAATAATCAGACATGAAATAATTAAATAAGTAATTGAAGAAACTTTCCCAGAACTGAAGAAAGACATGTGTTTCCATATTGCCATTCCCAAGAGTCAACTGCAGGACATGAACTCATTCCTGAGAAAGATCAGAACGCCAAGGACAAAACGGAGATTTCAGAAATCAGACAAACCACCACAACTGGGTTCTCTTTGTAGGAAAGAAAACCAAACTAGCATCAGATTTATCAGCTGTTGCACTAAATCCAAGAAGAAAACAAAATAGTGGCCTCGAATTTGGAGGACATAATTTTATATACGAAAGTCAATACCAAGGAATCCTGTCAACTAAAGAAATAATATAGAGATATTTTGAATACCAAAAGGGAGAAAGTTTATTCCTTAGTACCTTAATATCTATTCCATATAGTTAAATCCATAATAAAGAAATACTGAGATTAAGTGGCTGGATAATCTTAAAACATAATGTCTTCCTTATGTGAAAAATAAAAGCAATCAAAACTACCAAGAGAACTAACAAAAATAGAAAGGTACACTATGTAGACCAAATACGGGGTGGAATGATGTTGAACAAGTGACAGAAGTAAGGGAGAAAATACTAAAATCTACTTGAATTTATATTTTAAATTTTTCTTTGAATAATATAAGCTTTGTGACATTTAAGATTATACCTGCTCAGGCTAGGGATGTAGCTCAGTGGCATTACACCAGCCTAGGAAGTCCAAGGTCCTGAGTTCAATCCCTGGTACTGCCAAAAAAAAAACATTCTACCTTCTTCTCTACAGTTCTATCATACAACTTGGTTCTATTGACAATAATCTTGAGAAAATTTTAGTTTTATGAGAGCTCGCTCACTGTTGATTTTCTATTTTCAGAATCAACCTGCAGGACATGAACACATTCCTGAGAAAGGAAACACAGAAGATATACATATATTTAGCAACAGAACATAAATATGACATATTAGTCTAAAAGTCACAAAATATCTGATAGGAGTTGGTTATAGAGAAAGTAGAAAGGTTTGGAGGGATAATTTTCCCATTTGATAGTCAAGATGCAGGACCTGTTTAATCCTTGAAAGATTAAAACATAGGGTTTCTGTATGATAAATTATAAAAGTAAGCAATAGAAAAACTAAACTATAGAAACCCAAATGAGTATCAGCGGGAGTAGAAAGAAAATGTATAAGCAGACTACCTCCCCTGGTTTCTATGACTTGGAGTTACTGACGCTGCTTAACACTGATGGATTATATTAATGAGTATTAGATACTTTATATAAACTTAATTGTTAAATATTTTTCAGTGGCTTCCTCTGGGGAGGCAGATTAAGGCTGTAAGGCAACAAAGTCTTTCGGTTATTTCACTGGCATTCTTATCGTTTGAATTTTTATTGCACTGCTCTTAGGCTTTTTTATAATTGAAAAGGAAATGTGCTTCTTGTCTGGGTAGGCTGCTTCATAAACTCTAAGATATTTATATAAGCATTTTTATTAGTTATAACAGTAATAATGAATAATAACTAAATTTTACTGAGGGCTTTTTATGTGATAAAAACTAAATAAGTATGCTCATTGAATTATTATAACTATAATGATACAGATACTATTATCTCCTCCATTTTATGGTGAGGAAACCAAGACTCAGCGATTAGTACTTTCCCAACATACCACAGCTAGTCACAAACCAGGGGTGCTGGGGCTTAAACATAGGAATATCTGACTTCAGAGTTCAAATTCACAACCACCAGACTCTACTGTCCCTACTTACTCTGTGATTTTGAACTTCCAACATGAAGAATCTATTTGTCTCCATCAACTCATCAGGTCTGATAGATCTTTATTTGAATTCATGGATAGATCGTTAGACTGCAAACAATTTCTGAGACAAACTGTATGACACACATATATCACTTGCTTTAAATGGTAGAAGACAGCAAAAACAGTGGCATCAGACTCAGATAGAAATACATTGTACTCTGAAATCCAACAGCCCGAAATACAAGGGTGAGATACAAGTATTTTCAGACAAAAACAAAAATTAACAGAACAATTTATTTCTTTTGTGCCTTTTACACACACACACACACACACACACACACTCACACACTCACACACACACACACACACACAGTAAGAAGGGGAAAGGACAGAGTCTCTCAGCACAATTTGACCCATTGGGCTAAAATATGTTTCTCTTTCTAAGACATATATAAATTAAGAAAACAAAGAAAATCAGCACTCATTTAATTTGACAAGTTACTTAGCAACGTGAACAGTTCTTGAGATTCCAACATTCAAGCATTTAGAGAATGCCTCTGAATCACACTACTACTGAGTTGTAGGGACTTGCCAACGAACAATTCAGACATAGTGTCTGCCTTTAAGGAACTCATCATAAGAAAGGGTGGCTTGAGAAATGCCACAGACCCTGATTCCAGCTGCCCAGCCCCCCCCCCCCCCCCCCCCCCCCCCCCCCCCCCCCCCCCCCCCCCCCCCCCGGCCCACCTTCACTATCAGGCTCACGTTGGGCCTGCAAAGGTGAAACTTCCAGCCCTCACCACACCCTGTCGCTTAGAGGGCCTGCTGGGCCAAGCCCGCCCTGTATAAAAACTCAGAATCCATCACAAGAGCTTAGAGTCCAGTGGGGATAAACAAGCAATTAGCTGCTATTATTTAGTTCACTCCGTATGTCCAGGAAAAGGTTCTAGGTAGATTATTTATGTTATGTTTACGTTAAGTAGAAGGTGAAGCAGTTACAGGACAAGCCATGCGACATCATTCCAAAGTAAAGCATAAGAAGCGTGAATCTCATTTCTTGTCTCCAACATGTCTCTATAAGTTATAAATTGTGCTTTTATATTTCAGAAGTATTTAGAATTTCCACATTCTTATACAGTTATATATAACAAAAACACTTTTGGAAGAATATGTTTCTATTTACCAACTTCAAACAAGCCTCAGAAAAGTACATATTATTAAGATAAGACCAAACACATCGTTTTTCCTGAATCTTTTTATGAACTGTGTGGCCAGATACTTTGCAGAAGGCTCTGCAACTTAAAATAGAAATTTTCTTCCAGAGGTAGCTAAGGAAAGATTTGAGATGAGCAAGGTTAACAGCTCTTTTGTGGGTCACAGCACTGATGAGCTGTAGCCTCAGAACACTGCTGAACTTTTAATCATTGATTCAAATCAATTCCCATTTCTTTCCTTTCCTCAGTGTCTGTACACTGAGTATATCTGACCCTCTGATTTATTAACTCAGGGGTCCATGTATGATAGCTTCTCCCAATTAACTCACGCTGAATATTTAAGATGGTTAGCAATGGGAAAAATAATGCTGCTCATTGTAGAGGAAGCATTGCTGTCAACCACAAGTCTAGCCCTAAAAGAATAGCTGTGTTGGGCCGGAGGGTTAGCTCAGTGGTTCAGGCGCCTGCCTCGCAAGCGCAAGGTCCTGAGTTCGATCCCCGGAAACCACATACAATGCTGGGCGTGGAGATTCACGCCCACCAGCCATCAATACCACATACCACAGTGCCGGGCGTGGTGGCTCACGCCTGTCATCCCAGCACTCGGGAGGCAGAGGCAGGAGGATTGCGGAGTTCGAGGCTTGTCTGGGCTCCATAGTGAGCTGAGGGCCAGCCTGAACTACAAAGCGAGACCCTGTCTCAAAAAAAAAAAAAAAAAAAAGAATAGCTGTGTTGTTTAGGTGAACACTTTTCCCCTATAGAAGCCAGTGCTAAGGAGAGGAGGTCCACCTCCCATCTCCTAGTTTCCTGTTTCCACTGCCAGGAATTCATTTGGACATGAACATGAGATACCATTCTGGCTACTCATATATATAGGAAGTCTGGGGAAATCTCTCCTTGTGGAAAGAAAGAAGAGATGTTTGGGAGTAACTACCATGTGCTGCTGGATATCACCGTGAGCTGCAGTAGCCATCTTGCAACCTGGTGAGAGAGCTAAGTTGATGGGTCCAGTTTACAAAACAGAAAGATGCTAAGAACTTACATGTCTGCTATTTAGACAACCGAGCCGATCAATGTGGAGCTGCCCCACATCTGGATTTCCTGTTATGTGAGATCATAAATCTTCACTAGTTATGCCACTTAGAGTTGGGGTTTTCTGTCTCTTGATTAAATACTCCCAAACTGGTCCACGTGGATTAGTTCTTTTTGTAACCTCTTCTTTCTTTGCCTAACCAGCAACATTTTAAGTATTCTTAGCATAATTTAATTGCTATTCAGGGATCTTCAATAGGAGGATTTTAGCTTTCATCAGTGACATATTTAAATTTCTCCTCATGTTTCATGTTTTACCTTGGCAATCTACCTTAAGAAAGTGATCTTATCAAAGATATCTGGTTACTACACCCAGGGGGCACTAATTATATTCATCAGGCCACGGAACCAGCAACATGAGACTACGGTATAACCAAATATTCACTTTGACCAAAGGCTCTTTTCCACTATTTAAAAAAGAAAAAGAAAAAGGAGCTATACATAGCTTTCCAATTGCAATTTCTATTTTTTTTCATAAACTTTCATTACAACAACTCTGTGAAGCCTATTTGGCATTCACAGTTTAATTTCTTCAACTTAACATTATTCTTTTAATCTCACTAATCCTCTAAGGAAGATGAACATAATTCTGAACTTCATATAAAAATATTTTATTAAATTCTGACCTAATTACATTATACATACATAAAACAAAATACAAACTAACACATTGAATTTACATAACTTCCGTCCAAATTATGAATTTTAAACCATCTTTTCATCAGGATATCTCTTCCAAATGTCTGTGTGAGCTTTATCAAGACAAGTGTCAGAATTCATAAAATCAACCAGAGTAACTGAAAGTCCTGTGTTAATTACAAATCATAACACAAGTCAAGGTTAATTACAATTAGATTTTAAATGTCTTGCTTACAGATGCTAAGCTTATTTAGTCTGGAATGTATTAAAATAAAAATGTTACATGTATAGGTAAACCAGTATACTACAGCTGCTGAGGGGCTGGAGGCACTGACCGGCAATATTTACACATTACACATTCATCTCAAAAATGACAAATATAAGAAATCTGAATGTAAACTACTATTGGGACATATTTTGTTTTAAATGAAAAAGTAAGGCCATAATTTCTTAAGCACCCCTGGGCAGTGAGATTTTTTTTTTCTTATTTAAATGGGAAGATGCTCAGACACCAGCAATCATTTTTGGAGTTTACAGCCATTTTTTTGTCATATAGGGCTTTGCTAGGATTTTTTCATTCCTATATTCAGTTCTAAAAGGAAGTCTCCAGAACCAAACTCAGAGATTAAATCAAGGCCATATTGTGCCACACACGTCCTACCATATGCTTCCTATCTCACAAGCTCCTTCTAAGAAAAAAAATACCGAAGATGGTATTAGAACTGTCTTTAGAGAGAAGTCTAAGAATGTGACAGAGAAGAGTTTTAGCCAAAAGTCCAAGATTAATAAGCAGTCTTCTATGGAAATAAACAGTGATACCGGTTTACGTTAGGAAAAGTTATAGGAATTTTGATCATTGTACCTACTGCAAAATGCAAACCTCTAAGGGACCCGAGTGGAGGGTACACTGTGTATCAGTTCTTATTTCCCTTTTTGAAAGTTTAAAATTATCACAAAATGAAAATTTCAAAACATATCAATATTTTAAAATTATTACTATTTTGGCATGAAAATTAATTCAATTATCTAAAAAGTTCTCCTTTCTAAGGAGAGTTAAACAGTTAAGAATTACTGTGTTGGGAAAAGGTTTAGTAAGTGGTCTGTCGCCTCTGTTCTCTTCTTGGTTCTCTGTGGTTTTCGAAGACACCAGTCCCCAAAGACAGATATTTATTTTCCTAAAGCTGAATTCCACATAGAATAAATTCTTACAAACTTCATGGAGATAAGGTAGAAATTGATTAGTATTTGAAATCTGACTTCAAAAAATCACTCACAGACTTGGTAGTTTATCAGTTCCTGTTAAATTACTCCATAACATCTCTACTTCTATGGCTCCTTAAAAAACAAATCATAAAATTTAGAACTAAAAGGGACTATAACAAGATTCAATGGATCCTCACAGCTCAAGACAGTATTAGAGATCGCTCTATATTGCCAGGAATGTGAAGGGACCCACCCAAGGCTACAATGTGTCACTACCCGTCGCACAACAAAACATTCCTGCTAATGGCAAAGACAGTACCTAAAATGAATCATTTTATAAAAATGTGAGGAAATAAATAGGGAACACTCACCAAGAGATATATATATCTGTATTACCCAGCTTTCCTGTTGCTAAGACACAATACCCAGCACCCACAACTCAAAGGAAAAAGGTTCAATGTACTCACAGTTTCAGGAGGTTCAGTCCATAAAGAGCAAGCACCAAAGCCGAAACTTCACGGTGTGGTAGAACAAAGCCTCTTAACTCACGGTGGCTGGGAACTAGAACAGGAGCAGTGCCAGAAAGGCAGGAGCGGGGGCCAGACTCAGCCCCGTCTTCCGCAGACCTACCCTGGGATGTGCTTGGCTCCTCTGGAAGGATTTCTTACTCCAAAGAAGTTGGCACATCAGGATTAATAGGCACACACACATTATTATTAGTTTTTCGAGAGTAATAAAACATTTTCATCACATTTATTTTTAGATGATACATGCTATGGTATTTAGGACTTTATGATCAATTACTAATTTTGACTTAGTATAAAATATGAGTATATTCATAAATATGTTTAAAGGTAGAGACTAAAGAAAATAGAACAGGATGTTAACAAGTATTTTACTTAGATGAAACACATGTGGGTATTTTAGTTCTCTATATGTGTGAAAATCTACTGCAGCACTGCCCCTCTTCAAAATCCACAATTGTCCCCTCAAAGATTTTACTGAGGGTCTAGGTTAGTCTAGAACCACACTGCCCCTTTCTAAATGTACAGTTCTTAAGGAAATTTTTCTGTCTTTCTAGAATAAAACAAATTAAAAGCAGAAAATTAAAAGAGAAAAAATCACTTGAGACAATCATGATCAAATAAACATTTCTAAAGTGCATACCTAGGCTCTTCAATAGCCATAATATCATCCTGACCGTAAAGGTTAATCTTCAAAATCTGAATAGATAAGCAAACTATGAAATAACCACACAACAGAATATTATTCAGCAATTAAAAATAAACAACCAAATCACTAAAAAACATAAAGGAAAACAGTAAAGCAATCTTTTTTTTTTTTTTGAGAAAGGGTCTCGCTTTGTAGTTCAGGGTGGCTCTGAGCTCTCTATGTAGCCCAGGCAAGCCTCGAACTCAGCAGTCCTCCTGTCTCTGCCTCCCGAGTGCTGGGATGACAGGCGTGAGCCACCATGCCCGGCAAAGCAATCTTTAATGTGTATTGCTTAGTGAGAGGAATCAAGGTGAAAAGCTACGTACTATATGATTCTAACTCTAAGATATTCTGAAAAAGCCAGAACTGTATGGATCATGAGATCCGTCATGGGCAAGGGACTGTGGTAAAGGGTGGGAGAGGGATAAATGAGAATTTCGAGCAATGGAGCTGTTTTGTAGAGTACTGGATGATGGATACAAGACATTACACATCTATTTAAACCTATAAAACTCCACAAATGTGAGCCCAAATGAAAACTATGGGTTTTTGTTAATAATAACTTGTCAATATTGGTTCAATTTTTAACACATTTACTATCCTAGGGCAAGATAGGTATTCATGCAAAATATTATTAAGGGGGAGACTATGAAGGAGGATGAATAGAAGTATAAAGGAATATTTTGTACTATCTTTTTAATTTTCTATACATCTAAAACTGTTCTTAAAAATACGGTATTCATTTTTAAATTTCATTTTACATGTACCACTTATTTTCAACAAATGTCAACTAAATAGGTTCTGCTGAAATAGGCAAAAGTATTGCCCATAGTTAAGTCGTTATCTACACCAAACTAGCTTTTTTACGAATTGTCAATGCCTTTTAGATATGTTCAAATAATGAGCACATAAATTATGGGTAGGCCCTGAGCAGGGTTTCGAAAAGTGTGGTCCTCAAGCCACCTGCACCACAGTCATTTGGATGCTTGTTAAAAACTGAATCCCCACTAAATCAGAACCTCAAGGAGTGAGCAATCTGCATTTATAACAAGCTCCCCAGGGCTTAGGACACAGGACAAATGTGAGAAGCACTGCATTAACAGTACGGAAGGATACTTAAGGAATACTCCTTTTTTTTTTTTTTACAGCTTATAAAAGGCAAACAATTAAAACATAACAGCTGCCCACTAATCAAGAGCAGGCTTTACTTCATGTCCTTTGCCCAAAATGACAATCAGGGACTTACTTTGCTATTTCAGAAATTCCAACCATAAGGACTAAATTCTCCAGAATCATTTTATTATCTAACACCATAGTTTCAAAAAAATAAACAGCTAACTGATGAAGTCTACAATGACATGACTCTTTGGTATCATTTTTAATTGAAGCCACATGAATCATAGTTTTGACACAAGATTCAAAAGGAAGCTTTCTGAGGCTTTCTTACTTCTTATTCTCCAAATTGAATAAACATTTTCTAAATCAAATTTTCAGATAACACTGTCCATTCCTTTTCTCCCCCCAAGAAAATTAATTTTGATGAAATAATTTGGTCTTGCCCTTTTCAGAAAGATATAATTTTACAACAGCTCTATCAGAGAAGGTCACAATGTCAGAACAAGAGGCAGCCTCATGACAATGCCCCAGAACAATCAGAGAATAGGCCTGATCAATCCTCATTGATACTTCCCTTTGCCCTTTAGTGACCCTGACAATTCACCTTTAAGCTTTATGGCACTGTTATCATCTCCATTTATCTAGTGGTCAAACTTCAAATGATCCTCACCATTTGAAACTAGTTCAGACACGTGTTTTCCAAATCTTGTTTTTATATTTCTGTATCTTTTTCCTCCCCTATCTTGACATTTATAGTCCTTCTTTGGTGGAAATGATCTGATGTTAGCCACTTACAATGTAATAAAATGTTGCATAAATTTGTGTACAGCAGAAATACATTTAGGGCTTGTAAAAGCACAGATTTCTGTGCCAATTCTACAGTGTGTGATTCGACAGCCCAAAGTGGAGTCTGAGAATTTGTATTTGCAATAAGATCCTAGATAACACCAATGCTCCTGGTCTAGGAACAACATACTGAGAATCACAGATATAAGGTAATTTTCCACCTCTTTTGGTATTTGTTCCAGATAATGTGTGCCTAGTGTTATACTTTATGTGAATTTTTCCAAGATTTAACAGTATAATCTTACTATGTAGTGTAAACTGACAATCCCTTTTGACAGAGGGAAGGGCCACCGCACCATCAGTTTCCATTCCTAGCATAGGAAGATCCCGGTCATTTAGTATTTACTACATCATAACTAGTCACCGTCACTTATGTCCCCGGCTTATGCATTTCTATTTCATTTCTACTTCCTTGCCCCGCAGTCTCAGCTCATCCGTTGGACTTGGACTTAACCCATGAAGAGCTGTCTCTTCACACCAAGAACCTGTAATTCCTACCACCACCTGCCGAAGCCCACTGTTCTGGCCTCTGGTCACGGGTCCTCTTCAGTTTGTCTCCCCAAGGATCTGAGGAGTTCCGCCCTGACTCCCTCATGGGGTCCTTGGGTCCTCAGAATGGTAAGTCTCTTTCTCATGGTTGCTTCCTCTGGCAGGTTTTAAAGAAGCATGTTTAAACTCTTTAAACTGAAGAATGCCAGAGGGAAAGTGAGGCAAGGGCACTTCAGGAACTGAAGAAGTCAAAGTCCCCCTCAGTAGAGAGCGCGAGAGAAAAGGAAGCTTTTTACACACGAGGGTACATTGTTGAAGAAATAACGGGTATTTCTCTGATTATCTCTGAAATTCCCTTAAGTAGAGGGCAATCGAGAAGGGCTTCTCACAGGAGCAGGACACAGCCGGTGATGTTGCACTAGGATACAGGAAGAGTCCAGAGGTTTCTCCGGCCGGAAGTGCAGGTTGTTTCCTAACCAGAAGAGGGCACCAGACCACGGGACAAGAGGGCCCAGGGTGAACAGCAGTTCTACCACACACCCAGGTCTGAAAATCTTATGAACTAGGCAAACACTGAGTGGTGCACATGAAAGTATGTGGCTTTTCCTTCCATGCTGGTAAACCTCATGGCCAAGCACTGTGTGAGAAAAGAGCGCAAGACTTCGCATCCAAAGATAGATTCCAGCACTGTCCAGCCATCCAGCACTGATCAACCACTCCAAGGCTCCATTTTCTTAATAATAAAATGAGAGGAAAACATAAATGCCCACAGCAATTGCATGTGGCTTATCAGCTTTGCAGATCTACTGTGGGAGCCAATGACTAAAAGGAAAAATCTATCCACACACACTTGTTTCCCAGGTTGTGAGCAAGAGAAGAATATTAATATGAAAAGCCACCTCAGCAATTCAGGACACAGGACACAGTGCCTGGGAGGAATTCTTTAACCTTGTCATGTCTTGTGAGAAGACGCTTTGGACTCCAGCCTACTGATGAGAAGGTATTTTGAGTCCCTTTTGAAAGGCCCACCTTCCCACTGGGTAACTCATGGCACTCAACCCCAGGCATTTAAGAGACTGGCAAAGGAGAAGGGAGCCACAGCACAGGGAAACATATAACAGAAAATCCAGATCTAAGACTGTCTTTCCAAAACAATTATTGGAAAATTACAGAACCTGTCTACTCCGGGAAACTTCAGGGAAAACATTTCTTTACTTGTACGAATGCACTTTTCATTGCCTGCAAGAGCTCTACCAGGCACTGCCAGCCAGAGGTTAAGAACTCCAGTAGTTATACTACACCTTTGTAGACTTTCTGCACTTAGCTTATACTGAAAGAGACACAAAATTAAAATGGCAAAGTTAACGATCACAAATTTTTGTACAAATTATAGAACCGAGTTCCAAATGATTTCATTCTATTTTTATGTGATAGGCTATTAATTGCTATCACTGCACACAATTTTGATTTTAGACACCTAATGTTTCTCTTTCCTCCCCAATCAACATTGTCCTTTCTTTTAGGGAAATTTCTCTAACTAATCTTCCTACTATTTGCCCCACAGGTTTATTCAACTTGACACCTTAAAATTAATTTGCACCAAAAACAGTCCAAGAAAGAGGTACCAAGTGATCTATCCCATTTGAATTAAAAGTCTAAATTTTAATTTTCAGTCTCTCTTATGGACTATATAAATAGGAACATTTTTAAAGGAAACTCAGATGAACTAGGTTAATTTTCCTGTCCTTTAAATTATTTTCTCAACATACCTGTGCTGGTTACTTTTAAATCTGCTTCATCTGTTCCTTAAAATCTGCCTAACAATTATAAATAGTGCCTTCTTAAGTGAAAAGAAAGATATCGCCACTGAATTTTTCCTCAAATAATTTCTTAATATGTAACTAAATTAAAACAATCTTTGGAAAAATCAGGTCTTTTCTGCACAAGTCTGGGAACTTTCTAAAGTGTAATAACTATGTGTTGGAATTTTTTAAACTGTTTTTTGTTTGTTAGTTTTTGTTGTTGTTGTTTTTAGACAGGGTCTCGCTTTGTAGTTCAGGCTGGCCCTGAGCTCACTGTATAGTTTAAGCAAGCCTCGAACTCAGCAATCCTCCTGCCTCTGCCTCCTGAGTGCTGGGATTATAGGCGTGAGCCACCACGCCCGGCTGTGTTGGAATTTTTTAATGCCAATGTGCACTGTTTTGAGACAGGATCTCACTCGGCTGGCCCTGAACTTGTGATCCTTTTTCCCTAGCCTCTGCATGGCTGGGATTACAAGTGTGTACACCACACTCAACTAAAGCTACCCTATGTTTAAAATCAATAAAAGAGGTGTGACTGAAACATGAAGTAAATGTTTACCTTCTTTTTTTAAAAAACTTACAACAATAATAAATAAGAGACACAGTGCTGTTTAACCCTCTTTAAAACACTTATCACATCAATCTTGCCACTTTCTGAAGCAGTTCTGGAAGGGTTCTTTTGTGTTTCTTTCATTGTGCTGCCTCAATGTCCTGATCTGATTCAAAACATTTAGCTTTCATTCTCATTTTGAATTTAAGGAACAGCCAGACATCCCTCCCCCATGCTAGATGCTAGATCCAGTGAATCAGGTGGATGAAGATATACCATAACGGTTTTATGAACCTGCCTTTGTTTGGGATGGCACCCAGCAGCAGCATTCGCCATTTTTTTTTTTAGTAGCCCTCACAAAGATAATTCCCAGAACTGCCTCAAAAAGTGGCGGGATCCATGGCATATACGAGTTCAGAGCAAGGGAATCATTTTGAAGAGGAATAAGCCCATTGTACCTTTTACTGTAATCAAGTTTATTATTTAAATGTTCACCATATGTTTTAGTGACATGTCACAGCTTTGTTTTGAATGCACATGGTATAGAGCCACTCATTGACCCTATCCGTTAACCCCCAGGCAGGTGACAGTACCACATTCTCCTGCCCTATGCCGTTAGGTGGGGCCATGTGAATTGCTCTGGCCAATGAAATTCAAGAGGAAGTGAATGAATTGCTTCTGGTCAGAGGGCTGTAAGAGCCAATGTCTGACTGGCCCTGATCCATTGTCCTAGCACAAGGTCCAGCACTGTACCATACCAAGCCACCTAGCTCTGGATGAGGCAATCATGAATCAGTCATCTTTAACATAGAAATCTGGTGCTGATGACCAATAGACAATAAATCTTTGCTGTTTTAAGCCACTGGACTGCCAGGGTTGTTTACACCACAACATAATCCATCTTACCCTGATTGATGCATTTCAGAAAATCTTACCTTTGCACGGCTCTCAACACAGTTTTCCATGACTGTTACAGTCAGGAAAAGCATCACAGGCCCAAAATGCAGAAGAATGCAGTTCTTGAAAGGTGGTGGAAAGTCACAGAAAAGAGCTTCACATAGAGGCTCTTTGATAAGTGTTAAGACATACCAAGGTTCAAAATGCCACTCTAGGGCCAGAGATTTAGCTCAGTGGTTCCAGCGCCTGCCTGGCAAGCGCAAGGTCCTGAGTTCGATCCCATTAACCACATACAATGCTGGGCATGGTGACTCACGCCCACCAGCCATCAATACCACATACCACAGTGCTGGGTGTGGTGGCTCATGCCTGTCATCCCAGCACTCAAGAGGCAGAGGCAGGAGGATTGCTGAATTCAAGGCTTCCTGGGCTACATAGTGAGCTCAAGGCCAGCCTGAACTACAAAGTGAGACCCTGTCTCAAAAAAAAAAAAATGCCACTCTAATACCCTTGATTAAACAGAGAAGGTTCTTAAACTCTCTCAGCCTTCCTTTCCTTCCCCATCAAAGGAGAATAACAGACCTTTCTTAAATGAGGACCTGCATACAATATACCTTTCACATAATACATTCTCAGAGTGCAGCTACTATTATCACCTGTTACATGGAGGAGAGTCTAACAATGGACAGCAGCAGAACAAACATTTCCAATTGTTCATCTTGAAAAATATTGTGTAAAGCACAACCACTCATACTTTCTAGTTAAACTATAAGCCTTGAACAGAAAATACAAATATTATTAATAGCAGTACTGGCATCTCATGAATGCGGAAAGTAATGAATATGTAGATGTTAATACAAAGAGGCAATGATAGAGAGGGATTTATTTACTCAATTTATGAAATTGTGACCCTGAAACTCTTATGCAAAAAAGCCATTTATCCCAATTTGTAAATTACATGAAACCACCAACAAGAGTGGTAATATAGAAAAAGGATAACACAAGAAGAATTGGAATAGTTTTTAAAGCAACATTTGTGTACTCTGTTCTCATTAAGCCTTTTAAAAGGTGAGGTATATTCCTGACCCCCGAAATTAAAATTCCTCACCCCAATCAATCTGGCATTATACAATGAGATATACTGCCTTCTTCCACAAGTTCAAAAAGGCTTTCTAAACCTTGGGGTTATCAGAGATGAATTTCTTAATAAAAATTCAATTTGTAAGCTTTACCTATTATTTACTTCTTGATTCTACAGTAATTTGTAAGCTTTGCCCAACATGGCTACAGAACTTCTTCCTCCAGCAATGGAATTGAAACTGATTTCATCTTTTTACAAAAAAAAAAAAATCGCATGGGCTGATCCAAATTATTTTTCTCTCAAATCTCACATATCACCCTCTCACTATTTACTTTCTGTCAGTATAATCCTAGCATAGCAGCCACCAGGCAAAACAGATATTTATCTAAGAGTTTTTATCTTTGTTAAGCAAATGATTTTGCACATAATGGATTCCTTCTGCTAACACCAAATCACATGGGCAGAAGAAGGTAACTGGAGTTCAGCCACGTCTTTCACCATTGTCAGAGATCTGCGGGCACAAATCCTGCATCTTCCTTGCGCTGGGGGCTCCTTGCCTGATTTTGCACTAGCAGAGCTATCAGTTCTGTTGGAATCACTCGGGACCTACTTAAGCCCTCGAAGCCAGGAAAGATGCACCCACTGGCCCCACCCCTGCCTGAGATTACAGTGGCCGTGTGGGCACTGGCTCTTCCCAAGGAGCTGCGTCTCCCAGTCCACATGGACACGCTGTGCAGGCCACGGACAGCCTGGAGACAGCCCATTGTGCTCCCTGCAGCCTTATCAGTTCAGGTCAGAACAGAGGCCCTCTTTTCCTCGAGGGAGTCACTGAGCTACGGATGGGAGGCAGCGCCATGTGAGGCTCGAGGCCGGCACTGGGATTCCAGAGAGCGGCGCCCCCCGAACGACCTCCCCGGCCAATCATGCAGCCAAACTTCAACTAGGGAGAAAACAACAACAAACACTCAAATTTCACATCGCATTTTAAGATAATCTCGAGCAGCACACACAGGCCCAATAACATAAAAGGGATACTTCAAAGTGGAAAATTATCTTTAATCCCTCTGGAGCTAGGAGAGAGGGCTCTTGTAGAAAAGCCTAGCCCCTCCCGCCACGCCCCCGCCCCAGTGCTTCAGGCTGACAGACACCAAGCATGGTGTAGGAACTGGGTGGATAATCTGCATTTCCTTCGGGCCACATGCTGGGACTCTGGTTGCAATCAAGGTTGATATTGATCAGAGCCAGACTTTGGCTGGTGGCATATGAAGCAGCATAAGTATGTGGGTTTTCGTGGGCAAATGTACATAGTTCACTGACTTTGCTCTCAGATCCTCACACAGAGCTCATCTGAACAGTACAGCAGCTGCCCTGAGAAGGAACATTCATCCTGAACAGTTATGAGATAGGCCGACATGATGGCAGCTAGAGAAATGAAGTCCAAAATGACAGATGTTTAACTGTCATAGGTTCAGAAAAGCAGAGTAAATGAGAAACAGAAGCATGAAGCCAAGGTTAAAAAGGCCTTGCCCATGAAGCACATGCTTGAAAAACACAAAATGCCACAAAGCCACCTTCCTACGAAGGTAGCCAACAGGAAGTCCTTCCCCAAAATGCGAAAGATCAGACCTAACACCAGTTTGGTCCTAGGATAAAACAAAGATCATAGGTCAGAAGGACCTGACTTAGAAGCCTTTGGTAAGAAATGATAAAAGTTTGTTTTAAAAATATGTGATCCAAATAAAATTGTACCTCATCCTGCTTTAAACTACACTCTAGAGATATTTTTAGAATGAACAGAAGGGGCTGTAGGTAAAGCTCCAGGGTACAGAGCATCTTAGCATTCCTGGGGCCCTGGGTTCCATCCATTGCACCAAAAGAATTAAATAAGGGGCTGGAGATTTAGCTCAGTGGTTCTGGCACCTGCCTCACAGGCGCAAGGTCCTGAGTTCCATCCCCAGTAACCACATACAATGCTGGGCGTGGTGACTCATGCCCACCAGCCATCAGTACCACATACCACAGTGCCGGGTGTGGTGGCTCACGCCTGTTATCACAGCACTCGGGAGGCAGAGGCAGGCAGATTGCTGAGTTCCAGGCTTGCCTGGGCTATATAGTGAGCTCAGGGCCAGCCTGAACTACAAAATGAGACCCTGTCTCAAAAAAAAAAAAAAGAATAAAATAAACACAAACAGAAGGTGAACATTGGATCATTACTGAAGATTTTCATAAAGGGGAGCTTGTCAAAAAATAGCACAAGCACAAAACTTTCTGAAAATCCTTTCTT
Source organism: Thryonomys swinderianus (assembly GCA_004025085.1). Lineage (NCBI taxonomy): Eukaryota > Metazoa > Chordata > Mammalia > Rodentia > Thryonomyidae > Thryonomys > Thryonomys swinderianus. The sequence continues at coordinate 33,938 of PVIC010007326.1, read as the reverse complement.
ATGTTCAGTGATTAAATCTCTGGGGATTCTTCAGTTTTTAACCATTGCCTATGTCCTCCGATGGATATAGTAGTTATGAAAAGAAGAATCCCAATTCCTGATGAAACAGAAGAGGGAAATGTTTCTGACAAATTATACTTTGAGTATTAATATTTCTCTGTAGACAGAAACACATACACACAAAGATACTCATACCATAGTTGTAGCTTTGTGAAGAAACCAAAGTTAGAATATGTCTGCTTATAAAATGATGCTGTCTACCCCCATCTCCTCATAATATTAGTCACTCACATGCCCATGTCGAAATTCTGGTTAATATTTGGTTGTATTCATTTCATATTGTTGCAGAGAAAAAATGCTAGAAACCTAGAAATCTCAAGTAACACAAATTCCCTTACAGTTCTGCAAGTCAGAAATCTGAATGTATCTCATGGAGCTAATATCTAGGTGCTGGCCGAGCTTGCTCTTTCTGGGAGTTCCAGGTGAGAATCTGTTTCCTGCCACTTCTAAAGGCAGTGGACTGTCCTTGGCTGGTGGCCTTGCTCCAGTCTCTTCCTTCTGCCATTTTTATGTCTGCTACTACTTACTCTGATGTCCTACCTCTCTCGTGTAGGGTCATGTGATTATATCCGGCCCACCTGCACAACCCAGGATGTAATCCTTACAACCTCAACACCCTTACTTAGATCCACAAATTCCCCCTTGCCATGTAAGTAACATTCACAACTTCCAGAGATGAGTTTGTGGACTTGCAAGGAGCTTTTTAGCCAGCTGAGCAAACTGGCTCTTGGACGTCACAGACTTTTTTTTTTTTTTTAAATCAGTACAAATTCAATGGGAGAGAATTCCAAAGTAAAATTGCCAAACTTGCAAGAGGTGAATAAATTCATACTCAATAAAAGTTATGGTTGAGAATTGCTGAAATTATGAGCAAAGTCTCTCTGACAAATGAGGGTCCTGCAGAGACAGAATTATTTATAAAATAATAGAAAATTAGCAAGGATAATAACAGCTGGGCACAAGAGAAAGCAAAAATTATTTAAATACCACCTGATTAAGGAGGAGTCTTAGGAAAACTGATGAAGTTCTCAAGTTTTTGCTTGTATTGAAGAAATGTGACATAAATATATATTATCATGTAACTGTCTTCAAAAGAATTTTATTGAAAATGTGTCAGTCTTGATTCATTTCTTCTGAACTTATAAATATGTTAACTTTATCCCCAAATTAGAACATATTTTCATTAACTTTGTTTCACTATTCAAAATCAATAGTAATTTAAACATGTTTCACTATTTACTATAAAGCTTTGGTCCCTATTCTAAGTGAATTCATTTTATATGGCTATCTTCTATTCATAGCCCTAGAAAAGGATGAAGGGTGGGGAAAGTCTCCAGTGAAGACCAAAATAAGAACCCCAAAATAGGGGTCAGGCCAGAGACCTGAATGGGGAGCTGTGGAGAACAAGACCAGTTTCTGCCTGAAACTTCATCGGTAGGGAAAACTAACCACTCAGTGTAATACTACAGAGAGATCACAAATATCATAATATTGCCTTGGAACTGTTAAAAATCTTTGTGAAGGAAATGGCAAAATATACCTTCATTGAGTAATTTCAAAGAGCCGAATATTGTCTGGGTGCATACTCAATCTTTTGGAAATTAAGTATGAGCTACATTTTTTTTAAAGAAAAAACTGAGTTTCCATAAATATTGAGTAATTTTCCCAAGATCAAACAGATAATAAGCAAGGGAAACTGAGGTCTTCTTAGGCCCCAAATTCATGCTATTCCATTATATGTGATGAATGTTTTCTGGCACAACTGCACATCGCAATAGTACGTCCCTGCTCTTCTATGTCATTAAGGCATAATGACACCGAGTAGATTTGTAGTCAGTGACTGGAGCAGAAAGATCAAGTGTGTAAGAGGGAGTATGTGGCCTGTGACCTCTATAAGACTTGTCAATTGTGTGACCTGGAGGAATGTTTTCAACCTTTCACAAAAAAAGAAAAAAATCTCCGCTTCTTCTGTAAAATTATCGTAGTATTAGCAATTACCTCAGATAGTTGTTGACATCAAGAGTCACTTTAAAATTCAAGTGAAGAGCTAGTAAATCTTAAAAGTGAAGACGTTCATTCAATGGCATCCCAAAGAGGGCACCAACAGGAACATCTGGAATAAAACGAGCTGGTTCTAAAGTTAGTATGGAAGAATAAATTTGCAAGAGTAGTCAAAAATATTCTGAGACTAATGAAAAGGCAAACCCCCAAAGAGAGAATAAGGTAATTCAAAAGCTATGCTCAGTAAAACAGTACAGTACCGTGCCTAAAAGCACGAAACAACAGATAAGAACAGTCTTGAAACTGACTCAAATATATAGAGGAACTTAAGATATGATAAAGTGTCTTTCTAACTTGTTAGATAAGATGGATTGTTCAAAAAGTTGTCATATAGGGCCAGAGATTTAGCTCAGTGGTTCCAGCGCCTGCCTCGCAAGCGCAAGGTCCTGAGTTCGATCCCCGGAAACCACATACAATGCTGGGCATGGAGACTCACACCCACCAGCCATCAATACCACATACCACAGTGCCGGGTGTGGTGGCTCATGCCTATAATCCCAGCACTTGGGAGGCAGAGGCAGGAGGATTGCTGAGTTCAAAGCTTGCCTGGACTCCATAGCGAGCTCAGGGCCAGCCTGAACTACAAAGTGAGACCCTGTCTAAAAAAAAAAAAAAGTTGTCATATAAACTAAGGAGCCATGTAAGATAAAACATTTCTACCTTTTAGCTTTCACAAAATTAAAGACAGATTAATGATTTCAAAATACAAAATGAAACCATTAACATTTCTAAAATGAAATACAGTTACAATCTCAGTTTAGGGTGGTCCTGAAACTACTGCAAAACTGTAAATTAAAATAATAAGCTGACTCCCTAGCAATTTTTAATTTCTTTTTTTCTTTCTTCTCCAGGTCTGGCTATATAGTTTAGGTTGGCCTTGAATTCACTGTGCAGCCCAGTCTAGTCTGGCACTCGAGATAACCCTCCTGCCTCAGAGCTGGGGTGACAGGCCTGTGCCACCACTCTGCTTACAATACTTAATTTCTGCATGGAAAAAAACTACAAAATAGCCCTGTGCTTCATGTAGTCGTCTGACGTGCCTCAACTATTTTCACTTCCCATTATTTTGCCTGAATATTCTTTTTCTGGATTACAAACAACAAACATGAGAAAATGTTTGCAATACGTGTAAAGATTCCCATAAACCAATAAAAAATAGCAAAAGCAACTTGAAGGAAAAAAATGGGTACAAATTGTAGCTACAGCACATGAAATACAAATGCTTTCTAACATATTAAAATGGTAGTCACCTTTACTCTGAAGCAAGACTCAAATAACATAAAATTCTACTTCTTAACTATCAGTTTTGGTTTTAAAAATTGATTGTATATTATATTAGGCAAGTAAAACAAGGACTCACAATGCTGGTAGGACTATAACCCCACCTCTTAGAACAATTTCCTTACAGGTAAATTTGGGATTATCTATCAAAAATACATATTTTAGACATAAATTCCATCTGTATCAATACCACATATCTGTGAAAATTTCATCAGTACACATTCTGATTTTAACAGCCTATAGAAATACTTCCGCATGTACATACAAAAGGTGCATAAAAGAGCTTAGTACATTTATTTGGTAATATAAAGTAGTCAGAGGTAAATTACAGTCAAGGACTAAACAGGTGACAGCACACAGATACAGTGAAGTAATCTGCAGCCATTCATTGATGGGAGTGAGTAGCTCTGGGCCTGCTGAATGGGCTCCAAGTGATAATGCTACGTGAAACAAATCAGAGTGCTGAACAGGACACGCACTACCCCCCCCCCCCGCGAGGGGCAGCTGCCAGCACCCCTGAGCCTTGTTGCTGCCCCCGATGATGAAGGGCTTGACTCTGAAATTCAGGGAGTGTGAAACCCAGCTGGAGGCAGCAGGACACAGCCCAGATGCACAAGAAGCTCTTGGAATAAGGAGACCTCGGTTCAGTTTCCATTTTCTGCCCCAAAAGCCGTGTGACCTTGCGAGAGGAACTTACGGAACTGACGTGTTCCAACCTCTGTTTCAACTATCAATAGAGACAAATACAACAGGTATTTGGGTGAGGTTACAGTTGGGTAATATAACTGAAAGTTCCACCTAAACTTAAAAGGGACATAAATATGCTAGTAAGTATCTAATTAATTTCTAAGAATTTATGTCATGTAAACTTAAAGAGACATAAACAAGCTAGTTAATTTCTAATTTGTAAGAAGTTAGAAATTCAATGGTCTGCATAGAAGAAAATAATTTGAAAGATCTTAATGAAGGCCAAACGATAATGAGGACTAATTAGAAGAACCCTCAGCTACAACGGACAGATGCTCCATGTGCCCAAGTAAAGGGCATTAACCACACATGTCCAAAGAAGTATCAGGGATGGAACACATAATTTTTTCCTACTAAGCTTGAACAGCACCCAAGAAATTATTTTTCTTCCCTGGGGAATTTAATAAATACAACCTCTCCTTCCGTCCAGATGCTGGAAGAAAGGGACACAACCCGTTGGCATGTGGCCATACACCACAGAGCTCAGTGAAAAGCAGAATCAGCACACACCTATAATCCCAGTGCTCTGGGAGGCTGAGGCAAATGGATCGCTACTTTTAGCACAGACTGGGCAACTTAAGTGACTTACCAAGACCTTGTCTCAAAATAAAAAATAAAAAAGGGCTGGGCGTGTAGTTTGGTGTAATGGCCCTGGATTCAATCCTCAGTACTGAAAGAAAAAAAGCTGAATATTACTTACCTCAAATGAAAACTGTAAAGGAAACCTGCAAATAGGATTAAGGGCTCCAAATAATCACATGAAATAAGAATTTATGTAAAACTTAGAGAATAACTGGTGCATAGAAAGGTAAAAAGGAGAGGAGAGAGGAATCTGCACGTGCAGATTTTAGTACATTATCTGGGAAAGGGCTTTAGTAATCTTTCCATCAGAAGGTGGGTTCCACGTTCCCTCTCCTTAATCTGGGCTGACAGGAGCGACTGGCTGATGACTAGCATTCAATGAGTGAGACACTCTGGGACCTCCCGTAGCCTGGAACCGTGAAAGCACAGAGGGACCACAGATCAGAAGTGCCTTGCACTTGGTTTAATGTGCCACTGCTGCAGTCTTAAAATTCTTGGTAAGTTCTTAACAAGGGACCCATGTTTTCATCTCACATATAGTACAAAACCGGTCGCACTTCTCATGCTGGGCAACGCTGTCTTTCTGGTTCTCTGGAGTCCTAAACTGGAGCCCAAGCCACGACCTGCAGCTGCTCCGTTACCATGAAGCAGCCATGCTATGAGGAGACCAAAGGATGCCACCCCCCGACCAGGTCCAGCCAGTCCAGCTGTTCTTGGGCTCTGTTACTCCCAGCCCCGCCCCTGGCTGATTACAAGCACATGAGAGGCCCAGGCCAGAGCTGCCCGGCAGAACCAGTCCCAGACTCCTGAGGAGGAACTGTGAGAGATAAGAAAGTGGTTATGAATGGTCTAAACTTTGCAGTTTTAGGCTTTTTTTTTTTTTTTTGAGACAGGGTCCCGCTTTGTAGTTCAGGCTGGCCCTGAGCTCTCTATGTAGCCCAGGCAAGCCTTGAACTCAGCAATCCTCCTGTCTCTGCCTCCCAAGTGCTGGAATGACAGGCATGAGCCACCACGCCCAGCACTGTGGTATGTGGTGCTGATTGCTGGTTGATTGTTGGTGGGCACGAGTCACCAGGCCCACCATTGTATGTGGTCACCAGGATCAAACTCAGGACCTTGCGCTTGCGCTTGCAAGGCAGGCGCTGGAACCACTGAGCTAAATCTCTGGCCCTAGGCTTTTTTAAATAAAATAACTTACTTGAAATAACAGGATATGCTGGGCCTATTTTTATTCTTCAAATCATGAGTTCTCAATATTTTTTATGCAATGAAGGAGCAAGAAGTAGGCAATTAGGTTCAAGGCACTGCACTGCAAACATTTTTCTGGTTAGTGAGTGAGGGGAGCAGCTGGGTCCAGAACCCAGGAGACAGGCGGTCATGATGAGCTACTCTCTGGAACGGAGCCTTAGCGGGCAGCCAGGAAAACCAGAGGGGCATCAACTCCAAGACTCAGAGAAGGTATAGAGATTAAAGAAAGATTTTCTGCCATTAGCCTGACTCATCTCCACTCCATTGTCTCCTGAAATCAACCTCATGCTGCTGAGTCCTTCGGCAACTCTAACCGCTGAAGGGGTTTGAAGGCCAAAGGACAATGGCCACCGAGCAGGGGCTCACTGTCAGCCAGACTCTCCACCTACACCGGCTCAAATTGTGCAGACGGTTCCACGGTGAAGGTCTGTCATGTCCAATGCCAGAGCAGACAGGGGACACTTGGATTGATGAAGCCACTTTCTCAAGTTGACATCTGTGAGACCCGACCACGTACAGTACCCACCCCAGCACCTCGCGCATCACCCCGCTGCGTGCTCACAGTCCTGCTCTGGAGGCGGGCACAGCATCTGCCCCATTTTACAGAAGATACTCGTTTTCAGAGAGGTTAGCGACTCTCCCAACATCACAGAGAGGCTGAGCACATAAGCACAAAGCCCTGCATGGAGCCTCTCTATTCTGCTCCCCTCGCGCCCCCGGCTTGGACCCCACGTCACCCACGTACCTCTGAAAATCTCCCTCCACCGAAGACAGTAAGGGCAGCAGTACCCCCAACAAGAGCATGGGTCTCTAGAAGAGGGAGAGGGACTTCGTCCTCGACTCCCATCCCCTATTATAAAACTATGAAACATCACAGGCTGGAGATTTAGCTCAGTGGTTCCAGCGCCTGCCTCGCAAGCACAAGGTCCTGAGTTCGATCCCCGGTAACCACATACAATGCTGGGCGTGGTGACTCACGCCCACCGGCCATCAATACCACATACCACAGTGCCGGGCGTGGTGGCTCACGCCTGTCATCCCAGCACTCGGGAGGCAGAGGCAGGAGGATTGCTGAGTTCGAGGTTTGCCTGGGCTACACAGTGAGCTCAGGGCCAGCCTGAACTACAAAGCGAGACCCTGTCTCAAAAAAAAAAAAAAAACAAAACTATGAAACATCAGAATTTTAAAGGACTCTTTTGTAACACATGTTATCATAAACTTCACTGAGTTTATTTTGTGGCTCACAAGGGCTCCCAACAGGGGACTGTGACATTCAGGTTAACTGTAACAACTAGAAAATGAAATGACCTAGGGAAGGTTCCTTTGAAACCTACAGACCCCTACTTGGGGGGGGGGGTGTCATTAGTGTCTATAGCCACGACTGTCATTCAATTCCCCTTCAATCAGAAAAAGCAAGGCAGAACCATTTAAAATAAATAGTCCGTACAGTCTGCGTGGAGCCCATCTCCACAATTGAAATGATGCAGCTCAACATAAAACCGAGGCCTTTCCTGTTTCTCTGGCTTATATTCACAAGTCCATTTTATTGTTTAGTCTTTTTTCTCCCCTTTTTCTTTTCCAACTTTCCAAACGGACTTTGCTAGCAGTTTCTAAGGTGGGTAACATCACCTACATCAGACACCTCTTTTCCATCTCTGAGATGGGATCTTACACTATCTATTCCCAATCATGTTTTCTTGCTTATTGCGTAAATTGCATTCATCACTCTAAAAGGACTTGAAATCCCTCGCCTGCTTTCTCTTATGCGGAACTTGAAATGCATTGATTTCTGTTACTACAGCCCCAGCTATATGTTTATTATCTGTCAGTTCTAGTTTGCTCAGAAGTTGCCCACTCAGAACCCAGCAGTCTCCAAGCAGCTCACAAAAAGAGAGTCAAAGCCATAGTTCAACCACATATTGACACTTGCCACGCACCTTCGCAGTTCTACTCAACATGCTGCTCCCCGGGCAGCCGATGGCCTTTTTCCTTGCGTGGCCAGCAGAAGAGCCGTCTAAATGCCTCTCATTCCTAGGGGAGAACGCAGCTGCCATTACTTGTGATCAGATTCAGAACACGCCGTCATTGCTCCCGCCCTTGTGAACACATACGTCACGCCCAAGCCACGTGAACCTGGGTTCCCAGGAATCCTTGCAAAGAAGAGAAAACCAGGTCCAAGGGACCATGCCTCAGAGAAATAACATACTGGAGGGCAGGGGGGGACTTTGGGCCCAGCAGAGTGACTTTGGGAAAGTCACGTAACTTCTCCTGAAGGGGTAGTTTTTTTTTTTTTTCTCGGTACAAAGGTGAAGACATCTTGCTTGCAGAGAGAAATAACAGCTGATGACAGCTTGCCTCCGGGCTTCACAGAGAAGGTCCTCCATAAACTATTTTTGTTACGAAAAGAGAAAATAGTACAGTAGCTTACTTACTCCAAGGTGTTTTATTTTTAACAAAGTAACACATGGATATATTTTCAATAGTCAAATGATGTGTAGGTTTTGTTATATGATGCCCACTTTCCACTACCCGGCGATACAAAACTTTTCCAGATTGTTTGGGTCTGTTTATACTCCCATGGGTCTTTGGGATTTGGGATTTTGGAACTTCTTGTCCTTCAGTTCTGAGGTACCTTTTACATTATTATTTGCTGTGCATTCTGGCTGATTTCAACTGTCTCTCCTTGTTTTTTTTAAAGTAAATCTGAATTTTGATCATGTTCTAGGTCATTGATACTATTAGATTCTCTCCCAACTGTTTACTCAGACAAGGATACATGTGAATCTTAAAAACAAGTCTGCTAAGTAATGGAATTAGTATAACTAGATCTGACCTACGGTGCCCCTCAGCTTACAGCTGGCTCTGACGGTCATATCAAGAACCCTGTCATAGGCCAGTTCTGTGCCAGGAAATCTGTTTTGAGGTTAGAAATGTAACGGGGCTCAACACTCTACTCTCCCATGGCCTGGAGAACTACAGTTAATGGACTTATGTAATGTATTTTTTTAGTAATTCTCTTTTTTTGCAGCAGGTATGAACTCCTGGAAGACATAATTTCCTAAATTTGAGTTTCTGTTAAATCTTGGGGTTTTTTCTATGTTTTAAATATCAGGAAATAACCCTAGTGCTATTATTTAGACTTTCAACAAACCTTTATCATTCATTTCCTGGACACCTACAACTGTGTTAATGTGCTAGGAGATCAAAGTTACCCTCACTTTTTACGGTGTAGAATATAATAAAATAAAGATGACTCTAAAGGGTTTCTCTTCAGTGATTCAGGGAGAACTTTAAGAGTGTTCCCAACAGCCCAAAGTAATGGCTGGGAATATCAGTTCCTCTTCTACACTGAACATGCTTGTTCAGAAAAGGCTGAATAAGGTCTATAAGATACCGAAAAATGAGTCGTCCTCTTCTCCATGTCCCATCACACTTTAAAGAAAACTCAGAATTTGTGTTGTGGTAACCCCTATGTAAAGAGATTATCCTTCAGATCCCAAATACGTAGCCTGTTCATTTTGTAACCTCAGTACTTAAAATCAAATAAGGCATGTGATCTATATTCGATAAAGGTGGGGAACTGGGTGGATGGATAAATGAAGACATGGACAGATACTTTTACCTTCTCTTTCTACCTACTACCCAGAAAACAGAGTGTGTTGATACCGAAGGTACTCTTAATAACACATCAATGCCAAGCACTGGCAATGTCCACAGTAATGCCACCATTTCTACAGTAGCAAATGTGAATGACTGTGAAGAAAGGGTTAACATCAGGCCTGGGCTGAGGCAGGTCTGCTTGAGCATGACCTTGTGTCCCATGGCCCTGTTTCCTTGGAAACAGCAGAGCTAAGATAAATGCGGACCAGTTGCCTCTCTCTCCTTATGGTATGAAACAAAAACCTGGGTTGGGGGATCTGCGAACTGGCCTGCAGGCCTCAGGCTTGATGAAAACCGTAAGCAAGGCTGGTGGGTTGGGGGGATGTGGCCTCTCTGTGATGAGGTCACCCCACACCTTGGCTCCCACACTTGACCATGTGTGGGTGAAGGGCAAAGAAAGCTGCTACGAGGGTAGCTGCTGGCCTCCTCACAACCTCACATGCTCTGTCCCCTTGCTATTTCTACCGTCTTGTTTCCTCCTGGAAAACTAAGTAAAAGTAGTATTAGCTTAAAACCTGTTGTGTCTCGGGTGTGACTTGCCAACTCAACTGAAAACCAGAGTGGAGCTGCCTGATCCAGTCTATGTCATCTTCACACCTGATACTCTTGGTCTCAAATGCCACTTTCAGTGTAAAGAAGAGGAAGTTAAAAAAGAAACATGAAGTAAGATCTTCAATACTGCATTCCCAGGGATGGAGAAATGAAATGCTCATAAACAGATTAAGATGCTGAACATCAGGCGAAACCCAGCCAGGCTCCCAGCCCAGTCGATGGTCAGGTCTCAGAAAAGCCAGAATGGAGGGGATTAAAGTTAATCCCAGTGGCGGTGTCTGGAGTAGGCACTGCACAATTTAAACTGCATCACCAAAGGAAAGGCTGTTTGGGAAAGGAAGTGCACGGGAGAAAAAGGATGAGGGTAATTGCATGACGAGGAAAAGGTCAAAGGGCCATATTCGCCCAAGGTCTCTCTGGATCAATGAAACAAGGGAAAAGAAAAGCATTCACATGTTCACTGAAATTAAAAACCCTTTTAGGTTTTCCTCTCCGCTAAATTCTACAGCTTGAAAATAATTGTAAACCCCTGGCCCTCTGAGTGAATATTTAGCCACTTAAAGAGAGTTTGCCTGGAAGTTTGGCGCATGCCTTTGAGACAGGAAGAGTTTTAACTGGCCCTAATATTCTCTGCAGACTTACTTTCTTTTTTTTTTTTTTCTTTTTTTTTGAGACAGGGTCTCGCTTTGTAGTTCAGGCTGGCTCTGAGCTCACTATGTAGTCCAGGCAAGCTTCGAACTCAGCAATCCACCTGTCTCTGCCTCCCGAGTGCTGGGATGACAGGTGTGAGCCACCATGCCCGGCTAGACTTACTTTCTTAAAGCACCAAGCAAGCAGAATCAATGAGTCCTCAGCAGGCTACATGGGGAGAGGAGAACGTCACCCAGAGCAAGTGGCTTGCGGCCCTTGGGACTCACGCCTACAAGGTGGACTAGCGGTGGAGACCATCATTATGACTTCATGTCTTTAATGTCTCGGGAACCCATACCAACAAATCAAAGTGGCTCTCGATTTCTCCAACATTAATTATTTCATAAGTTACATTCCAAAGAGAAACTCACTACAGGCCATTTTTCTTCAAATATTTTCTAAAATATAAACAATCTTCAGCAGATCAATTGCAAGGTCATTGATACGTTTTATATCAAGACAAAACTCAAGAAAAGGTTTTCAATATTATTTATCGTCCCAGGAAAATCCTAAATGCAAATATTTAAAGTAGTCTCTATATACAAATATTATCTTAGGTAAAATGGATTACACTAAAGTAAAGTCTATCATTATTATTCAGCTGTTAGAAACAGAAAGTGGTTTTAAAATTAACCAATGCGACAGAATCTTGTTAAATGACCTTGAACAAAAACCAAGATATTCTCATTTCAGACAAAACACATTCCATTACAGAACTTAATAAAATTAATACAAAATATTTTTCTGTTCATTTCTACAAATACTGTACATAAAGTTTTTAAACATATCTCTTTCCCTCAGTGATATGGTAACCGAGTAATTTGTCTGTAGGGTGTTAATTTTATAACAGAAACTTTTGAAAAACCCCCAGCCATAAAGCTAGCATATGAGGAATTCTATTCCTTTTTTTTATTTTCTAAAAGGAATTTCTCAGACAAATACAAAGTTTAGAAAGTCATACAGCTCAGAAGCAAATTTAAAGAACTTAATTCCAGCAAGAGGAATGTTTTAATTTCCTAGGAATCAAAATCAAAATTCGGACCCACTTTCTTTAGCACTCATTTCTAAGAAATTGGCAAGCTATATATTTTGTTTCACAACATATATAATGGGAATTTCAACCTACTGAGGCAATCTTCAGATTTGCTTTGAATTCTTCTGGAAGATGCACATTTTTATAGGTAGGAAAAGAAATTAATGACTTCTGTGAAGGCGAGAAAAAATATTTATAATGGGACTTAGGCGCAAGAGCTTTGCAATTAAAAATACCATTTAAACATTTTACTTAAATCCAACCAAACTGGAGTGTCAGCACAATTCTATTTGTTAATTTTAACATGATTTACTGCACATAATCCCCTTAAGTCAGAAGCTGACCTCCACAGTGTTCAAACTTCCTGTGGGATCAAAAGGAATAATAAGAAACATGTTACTACTGTAAAATAAGCAAGTCTAGTGTTGTGCTCAGGTTTGTTCCTATGTTGTCAAATAGACAAGCATGCAGCAAATACTCAGCAATAACAAAATAAATGTCCAGAGACCTTTCCAAACGACAAGCAGACAACTCAGCAACTTCAAACAGGTTTTTTTTTCTCCTTTAGAGCCAATTCACTTGCAGTGTAGGCTGATAAAGTAGTATTAATCTCCTGCTTTAAATCAAGTTTCTGTCACTGGGCTCCATTAATCTCCCCCCTGTTATCAAGTGTCTCCATGGCAGGAAATTATATTTCTAAATTGAATTTTGTTCTGTTTCGATGTAGTAAGAAATATTTTCCAGACTACTAATAGGCTGCATAAAGATTGAGACTCTTACAATACTGTTAGATAAATAAAAGCTATAAATTAAAACCACCTTCATTCACCAGCCAGCATAATAGCAAAATAGAAAGCATTGATTACCTGGAAAGAGTAATCAAATAAAAGACTTTAAATGAAAAGTGAGGTAGCAGATGGTTAACTTTTTAATTTACCTTTTTATAGCAATTGCCCATAAAGGTAAAAAGAAAAAAAAATCAATCCAATGAGTCTCTTGCTACTAATAAAATACATATTGATTCTTAGTTCATATGCTTACTCTACAAAATGCTCAAACTAGGTTCCACCACAGGTAATGGAAGCAGATACTGTTTACGAGCACTTCAGCTAAATTTACTGTAAAGAAATGTCTTTAGCTAGATTTATCATGAAAGAACAAAAATTTATAACTACAAGCAACAAAGAGATTTCATTTTATGGGCAGAGATCCACTCACAGTGAAGCCAAGACAATTCAGCCCAACTGCAGTTCAGTCTCTGGATGAGGCCTTCAAAATAACAGTCTCCTCTGCTTGGTGAACAATACAGTGATTTCAATAGCTTACATTTCTTCAATTGGTATAAATTGCTTTAAACTCCCCTCCTTTTACATGGTTCTCAGTGGGTTCTCTTTGACAACAGCTATTTGGAGAAAGTCTCTTCAAGGTGTTATTGAAAGCTTGTTCCCAAATATCATTTAAAACTCCCTATATTTAAAGAAACATTGTATGAAAAAGGCTTTCCATTGTGCATCAACGTAAAAAACTTGATGACCACAAAATCAATGCCACCAACATACCAAGATTCTTGAAGGAAAGTAGGATTTGACCAATATACAAAGGAATTGGAGAAGACATTCTCCAGGCTGAAGAGCTGAATGCATGTTGGCAGCCCTTTGCCACTCTGAATTCCCACCTTGGCCTGAAACGGTAAAGATGCATGGATCAAATCATATTCCCTCAACTTCACATACCACACACCTCCAACTTGAAACTGTGGTGGTAAATTTAAGCCAACGTTACACATACTGCCTTCATCAGTTTCAGCAGTTTGAAGCTCCAGGAGACTAAACACCTAGAGGATATTGATAATGGATAAGAGAATATAACAATTTGAACTCACAGATCTTCAAGTTCATAAAGATAAAACTAAGATTCTGATGGGTAATTATAAAAAAGGCCTTCAACATAATAAACAAACACTGAGCCAAACTGGAAAATATACTGAAATGGAGTAAGTTACTTTCAGAAGAATACATGTTCTTTGACATAAATAAAATGGTAAAGGGAAATCAGTGTTTGAAAAACATACCTTCCTTTTCCCTTTGAGCAGAATTTATCTACAGGATGAGAAAAGAAATAAGCCATAGTTTTCCAAAGTAGAGGTCAGAAGTCCTATTACTTAAGAGCAACCAACTGAGAATGATGCGTTTGGAAAATTGTGGGGCTTATTTTTTTATTATTATTGTTTGACATAATTTTTAACAGGAGACCAGACAATAATATGCTCCTGGGAGAAATCGCAGCAAAAGAGGAGGACAATCATCACTTTTCTATAGGCTGCAATCTGACAATGTATTTTCCAAAAAAAACAACACCAGATGTCTAGCCTCTGGACTCACTTTTTTATTAGAAGGGCCAGCCATCTCATCAAGTATGATGTACACATTGAGCCTTTACACCATGGTCTGTTCACTGCCTAAAGGTTTGGTAGGGTTCCACATGGAATTAATTTGTCATTCTGAAATTGATTCTGTTCAGGCAACTCTCCATTTTAAACCGAGTCCATCTGCCTAAGTGATATTTCTTCATACATGATAGGTACTTGCTAGTAGCTAATTTTCAAAAGCATTTCATAGTTACCTACTGATATATAAAACATTAGTTACTGCGAGGAAAAAAATCTACATTACTTAAATAGAGTGTAACAGAGAAGTCATGAGCAAGAGTTTACAGCACATCAGTCTTTCAGTAGAAAGTACATTTACAGTATTAGGGTTCTCTAGTGTCTGTCATCTTCTAGGTCACATGCGTAGGGATTTTCATTTTTACCATTAACTGACCCTCTCTTAAAAGGATCATCTTACTTACTTGACAAAACAAATTTGCACACATTACTGTCTTGGTTCAAAGGCTTCTTACTATGAGAGTCTACAGGTTAAAAAAAAAAAAGTGTTAGGAGCCAACCTCACCTTGTCTTTTCTTGAGACCTAAAAAACGCTTTTCAATCACACTCCAGGACATCAGGATGTGGTTGGAAGCTTCATTCTTCGTCTGTGAGACAGTTTCCTCAGGAAGGAAATCTTTAAAAAGATATCAGGAAACTAAGTAGTATGCCAATCATCTGTAAAGAGCTCAAAATTCTTCAGAGAGCAAAATGTTCAACCAAGCTTCTTTCTTTCTCTTTTCAACAACAATAAAAAAAAATCAAATCTTGGGATCAGGCAAGGTGAAAGAGAAAAAAGATATCATTTCTATCTCACAAACAAAACATTCACTTTCACGTCTCAAACTGTGAATATCTTTAGTCACTTTCAAGTTTGGCTTAGAATATGTTCAGAATTTTGCCATGAATGATGGCGCTGGACATGCCTCCCACATCTTTCACCTTGAAGGTCAAATTTCCAGGATGCTTTCACTTCCAGAAGACAGCAATCCTTAAAACTTGAACTGAATAGGAGAATGGATGCTCAATTTTAAAGTATCTCCCAAATTTCTAGCTGAGTAGAGGGAACAAATCCCAGGGTTAACACAAAGGCATTAAAGTTCAACTTTATAAATGGTTCTTTGAGCATAAAAGCTTACAGACAGAAGAAAGTTCACTGATAAAACATCTTAATACCAACCTTGTTCCAAACAAACTGTTTATATTAAAATGCTGAAGCAGGTAACTTTTCCTTGTTTCTATCAGCCTTCAGATCTAATAAGACACTCCAGTCTCCTAGAATCCTCTAACTAAACTCCTTAGCAAAATCCACACCAGTCCACAGAATAATGATGATAAAGCCAGAAATAAACTCAAGGAATATAGTCCCAATCCTTAGCATAGTTCTAAGAGTTTTTATTCTCTGCTATCATTTAAAAATGCAGAAATTTCCCACAAATATTTATATTTTTGTTTGCATCTTCATTTTTTTTATTTCATCATTTGGAAGATCCATGATATTGTGTACTTCTTCCCATCTGGCAGCAATGGATTAACATAGAATGGCTATTGATGAACCTTTGGGATAAATAATCTCCAAACCTCTTCCAGAAACAGATTTTGACTATCTGAACATGACTATTATAATACAGTTGTATTATACATGCAATAGTTGTATATTGTTTTAAATTTTGAATTCAAATGACACCTATAAAATAGAATTTGTAAGTATGAAATGCAGAATACATTTTTTAAAGTAAAATGAGTTCTTGAATTGTAATTATTTGAAATGACAAGGCTGAAGTCACTTGGGCTACATATGATAACAACACACCAAAGAAACACATATGGAATATGAAGAGTGAGTGCTTCAGTGGACCCCTTGACTAGGTTTAGGAATATGTGACAGAAATTTTATCCTCATATACAAAGAAAAGAGTGAGCAGAACTAAGGGAATAAATGAAGGAGAGAATGATCTTTACAACTGCAATAGAGAGAGAAGACAGAAGTTATAACCTAGGAAGAATTGGAAAGAAAGAGAAAACACCATTGGGATTTGCTTAAAATCCTTGTATTGGGCTGGGGATTTAGCTCAAATGGTACCGTGCCTACCTTGGAAGCACAAGGATCTGAGTTCAATCCCTGGTACCGAAAAAAAAAATCCTTGTATTTAAGCAACCTCCATATATGGAAGTCTTATGGGTAAAATACTATTGTAACTTTTATCTGAACTGCGCAAGGAACTAAAAAAAGTCTAAAATTACCAAAATCAGGAAGAAAAAAGAGAATGTTATTACTTCTTTTACATACATAAAAGGAACTAAAGTGGATGTGAAAAATGCTTTAAACTTAGATCATCACGATAGTTGTACAACTTCAGGAATAGGTGGACATGGTAACAATACTCTTGTTGCAAGGCAAATGTACACCAAACTCAGTGCAAAGGAATCTGTATATGATATGCTCTCTGTAGCCAAATTCAGGGTAAGGAATATGCTCACAGAGCACTTCATGTGGCTGAGAGCAGAGAGAAGCTCATCAAGGCAGGAGGCACATCTTCTCCACTGAAAGCATTCCAGTCAACCTGCAGATCTGCAGTAAGTGTTTGTGCCAGTTCCTCAGAAGGGATATATTTACTATATGTCATAAAGGTATGGTAATAAAAAAGGAAGCAAACCAAGGAACCTAAATATGAAAGGAGGTCATGATGAAAACGAGGGGATGTGAGATTCTCCATTTTCATACTATATTCAAAACTCTATTTGTTACATGTCAGACAGGTTGGATGTCAGCGAAATATCGTCTCAGTTTGTTTAGAGTTTGTGCAAACTGGGAACGTAACTTCAGGAATTAAGCTTAGATTTCATTTAAATTAGATGTCCCATTCAGGTTTTTTTAAAAATAGGATTTAGATTTTGGCATACTACTATTTCAGTTCCCATGGTGCAACTGCTTCTATGAAATTCCTGGTTCCATTTAGAAAGGGGAAGAGGCAGATTCTTATACCCCAAAATACCTTTGACTGTTTGCCTAGAAGACAGATCTTTTTTACTCTAATTCTACTGGTGGCCAATGTCACACTGATGTAAAACTGAGTAGTACCTGAAACACTGTTAATGACTTAGCAGTACATTGAACACAAATAAAGTTGTTATTAAAGGAAATGTACTCTTGTCTTCCTCACATATGCCTGGGATCACTTCCGTTTGCTGTTTACGCTTCCTTGCATTATTACAAAACCATACCCTGGAGTCTTGCTAAGTTTCCTCTTCACTACATTCGATGTAATTTTCACATCAAGGTGTTTTTATAGACTGGACAGAGTTAAGAGTTCAACTTCTTCTAGCCAAAGTGTTTAAATTTGACTAGACAGCAGCAATTGCTTTTTAATCTAAGCAAACTGATCTGTCAAAGGCAATCAACTCAGGGAAGTTATTCCAGGAGAATCCTAATAATCCCGATGAATCACACTGCCCTATGTGAAACTCAGCCACTGAACTCTTGACATAGCATGTCACAAGTACTTAGAGGAACAAGGACACATGGCTGAACTCTGTGTTGACACACATACTCTAGCCTCCCACGCATATGTGTATGATCACTGGATTTAGTCTGATGAAGGAGCACATGTTCTGTGTGCTGATGTCAGTTCAGGTTTAATGTTATAGTTTCACGTAGAATCACGCATGGTCCTGACAAGTACTAATAAATAGAATGTGTTTCCTCTAAATGTACACAGAGTTGTTTTTAAAAATCTTTTAAACAAAGGTCTCCAACCTCTTAATAGTATTTATACCAAGAAATTTAAGAATTTTTTATTAATTGTCACAACACTGAGAGGTAATAGGTAGTAGCATAAGCTACATCATTAAAGAATCAAACCTAGATCTGATAGTTTTACGTTTTGTGGTCTGACCGATGCTTTATAGTGTGTTATTGAAGCTTCTGTTCTGATGTCACTATTACCAGGCACTGGTTTGAATGTTTGTCCCTCCAAAAGTCATACAGTGGAACCTTGATCACCATTACAACTGGCTAGGAGGTGGAACCTAAAGGAAGTATTTAAATTATGACAGTGATGTTCTCATGAATGGATTCAATGTCACAATAAAAGGGCGTACAGAACAGCATTTGCTCCCTTCCATTTTTCCTGGCATGTGCAGAATAGTGCTCACCTCTTCTGGAGAATGCAGTGTTTAAGACACCATTTGGGAAGCTGAAAGTAACCCCTTAACAACACCCACCCTTCCGGTGCCTCAACATTTACCATACTGTGAGTTAGTGCTTGTGGGGACAATGGTTTATGCAACATGAACCCTATATCCTATACTATCGTTAAGCAAGATAAAGATCATTGCTCCACAACAATAAGAATAAATTTGTGTTTTTAGCAGTTACCCAGCCTCGGGCATCTCAGGTATTCTGTAATAGAAGCACAAAACAGACTAAGGCACCAGCATTGGCTGGGCACAGCTGGGGCTGAAACCACAGCGTTGGAAGTCCTATCTCTGGGCGGGGTAGTGCTACTCCCTTAAATAACTCTATCCAACTTTAGGTTAAAAAATGAAGGCAGTAGATGAAGAAGAGGGTTAAAAGTGGGTTCTGGTTGGAGGCAGGGCTGAAAATTCTCCCTAAGTGATGGCCAGGTGCTCTTGAGAATGACCTCCTATGAACAGTTGGAAGAAGTTTTAAAGTACATAATGACCTGTGTCAGTTCAATCAAAGGACAGTGAAAGAGTAGTATAGTCTGGCTACACAGTGACCTTGAACAAATAGTAACAGTTATTATATGTTGAACATGTAGTATTTTTCAGTAGCCTGTTTTATGTGATTAGTGTATTCAATTCTCATGATAACCCTATGTAGAAAGTGCTTCTGTTATAATTAGAAGAGAAGGCAGAATGTTGATTAACTTATCTGTGACTATGTGGCTAGTAAATATTAAAAGAATATAATCTAGGCCAACTGATTCTTCAGCTCGTGTTCTGATTAGCCTGGGGTGGCAGTGAGAATTTGAGAGGACTTCTTGGGTTAAGAAAAATTTAATTCATTTTTCTGACTTAAAACAATAACGAATATTTTCATTTCTGGTAATATCACAGCCTAAGTAATCTGACTGATCCTCCCACTGAGAACACCCAAGAATGATGAACAAAATTAAAAGGAAAACACTCTTTAAACCATGATAATCAATGGGCCAGAAAGTAAAGAATACTTCCTAATTTACAGGAAAATGAAACCCAGAAAGACAAGCTGAATCCTAACATGAATTTTCACCCTAATGATATTCACTTATGCCGATGTTCTTTGATCTTTGGTTTTCATTGGTCAGTGGTATTCAAGATACAAATCAAAATCCAGAACCAGGGCCGGAGGGTTAGCTCAGTGGTTCCGGCGCCTGCCTCACAAGCACAAGGCCCTGAGTTCAATCCCCGGTAACCACATACAATGCTGGGCGTGGAGACTCACGCCCACCAGCCATCAATACCACATACCACAGTGCCGGGCGTGGTGGCTCACGCCTGTAATCCCAGCACTCGAGAGGCAGAGACAGGAGGATTGCTAAATTCGAAACTTGCCTGGGCTACATAGTGAGCTCAGAGCCAGCCTGAACTACAAAGCGAGACCCTGTTTCAAAAAAAAAAAAAAAAAAAATCCAGAGCCATCCCTGCCTGAAAAGTCCTGAGATTTCCATGTTCGTGGGATGCACAGGCTTCATGTTCCCATATAATAAGAAGATAATTCATTTTTAGTTCATTAGATAATAAGAAAAACTCATTTTTCAATAACCAGTGCTAGAAGAAAAGAAAAAAATCTCTCCTAAGAATTCACAAAATAGACATTCAATTGGAGATTCTAGTTCAAATTCCAAAAACGAGTCAGGTAAAGAGCGCAATTTAAAAATGGTTGTGGGTTGGTAGAGCACTCACATTCACAAAATGCTTGGGGCAACCAAAAACAAACTGACTGAAGGAGCCAACTTTAAACTCAATCATCAAATTACTCCACACATGCTACATAAGAGCAAAATCTCGTAGCAGAATACTGTGACACAGTTAAGTGAAGTACCACGTTAGAGTGAAGATCTCTGTCTCCCCAGATGGTTCATGTGTTTGGAACATAACTGCACCACAGCAGGGCCATATACAGCACAGAATTTCTCCAGCGATGAATTTATAGGTGACCGTGCTTTCAAAAGAAACTGTTCAAAAGAGGGAGGTCACTGAGGGCATGAAAAGAAAGGATATATTTTGTCTCCAGCTCCTCCTCTGCTTCCCGGCCACCTTGTGGTAAACAGCTTTTCTCCACCGTTCATTCTGCCTTGGAACCACTGACGGTCTTCCTCTGAGCTCAGCTTCCCGGCTTCCATGGAATTAGACTTGCTCCACCATGTCATTCTACCATATTGTTCCTACCTCTGAGCCAACTAACCAAGGACTGAATCCTTTGAGATCATGAGCCAAGTTAACCATTTCTTCCTTTAAATTGCATGTATAAGCCATTTCCTCTCAGCAACAGAAAAGCTAACACATTCCCCCAAAGACGTCAGGATGTACAGTTATATGGTGGTGCTTTACATTTATTTCTTGTTCACTGTCTCAGTTTCCCTAATGTCAGGTAGGATGCTTTCAGAATGAGTAAGCATTTATATACACATTGTCTGGAAGTAGAGAAAAACCACCATCTCCAGGGCGTTACTTGACTGATAAGGTATTAGACCTAATGAATAAGCAAACACATTGTGCACCATTTTGATAGATAATTCTACAATGCCAGTTCCGTATGGAACAGAGCCCCCAATAACCACAGTGCAGATCAATCTATAAAGCACTGTAGG
>PVIC010007326.1:0-12681 GCA_004025085.1 Thryonomys swinderianus | reverse complement strand
GAATATAACTATATTGAAGTTGGAATCTCAAAAGACAATAAGAAAACTTTTAGGAAAAACTATTCAAGGAAGTAATTCTTAAGTTTTCCAATTTAAATGATTCAAATCTTCCAATGCATGAAGTTTTAAACTGCAAAGAAATAAAACACAGAAAAGCTTCACAATCAAATTAAGATGGAAGTATGTACATATATGAATAAAATATTAATAGAAAAATAAAAGGATTTAAAAGTAAAAATGTTCTACCTATAAGGTACTTTAAAAGAAAGTTTATGACATAACAAATAGCTTGAAACAGAACAAAGATATTACATATTGGGCCAGAGATTTAGCTCAGTGGTTCCAGCGCCTGCCTCCCAAGCACAAGGCCCTGAGTTCAATCCCAATAACCACATACAATGCTGGGCGTGGTGACTCACGCCCACCAGCAATCAATACCACATACCACAGTGCCGGGCATGGTGGCTCACGCCTGTCATCCCAGCACTCCGGAGGCAGAGACAGGAGGATTGCTGAGTTCAAGGCTTGCCTGGGCTACATAGTGAGCTCAGGGCCAGCCTGAACTACAAAGCGAGACCCTGTCTCAAAAAAACAAAACAAAAAAAAGATATTACATATTAATATCCTCTGCCTGATTGTTTACTGGGTTTTCTGTCTTTCTTGTTGATATGCAAGATTAGTTTGAATATTCTATGTATTAACTTGTCATTGTACTGAAGTATTACAGGTATCACTCCCTAGTCTGTGATCTGTTAATTTTTTCTATGCTGTTCTTCTAATAAAAAAATTCTTAATTATGTTGTAAACAGTTTTCACCTAAAGTTTGTGCTTTTAAGGTCTTCACTTTTTCCTTTTAAATAGTTTTAAGATTTTATCTCTAAAGCTTTTTTGCATTCTTTGAAAGGTGATTTTGTCGTTTATAGCTTTAGCAACTACTGTCTAATTTCCAATTACATTTTCTAGTTGCTTATTGCTGATAAAGATAAATACTATCATTGTCCCCCATCAAATCTACAACGAGAGCAGGGGAATTTGAAAAAAATGAGAATCAAGATATATCATGTACAGGTACAAATCCTCAACAATGAATGTGGCTATGATATGTATCTAAAATGTACCAATAAACTCAATAAAGGGGAAAAAATTAGAAGTCTTCTCACTCTGTTATTTCTATATATAGAAATCATAACATCTACAAATGATGTCAATTTTGTCTCATCTTTTCCACCCCTGACAAATGGATTCTTGTAGCACTGGTCAAACTGCAGGGTTATGTCAATGACCAACAGTCATAGCAACTGTGCTGCTCTTGCTGTACATAACAGTTTCAGACGAGAGTGTTAAACGTCTTCAAGGCTGGTTTCTGATGAGAACACAAAAGGCACTCATAAATGGAACTTTTAATGAAAAGGAAAGTTTTCCTATTACATGAGACTTGCTGTAAGATTTCTTTATAAAAATCAAGAAAGTTCCCTTAAATCTTTAATATCACTTACAGTTTTTAATTATCAAAAAGGTAGAAATTTTATTAAGCATTTATTTTCACATTTGTTGATGTAATCATATAATTTTCTTCTTATTCCAATAATGCATAGATTACTGTGATGATTGAAATACTGAACCATTTTGTATCTCTCAACTCAAACCTAACCTATCATTGTTGGACTCAGTTAGCTAACACTCCATCAGCATTTTTCCAAGTGCGGAAGTGAAATGAGCATGTAATTTTCTTAAATTACCCTCATCTGAGTTTGAATCAGAATTATCCTAACATCATAAATAAGCAGATCTATGCATCCGCTCTGATTGTCTGTTCCTTATATATTTTGCAGAGTTCACTGTAAAAAAATTAAAAACGTTCACTTTTGACACTTTGCAAGCTGACAGAATTCCTGTGGGAACACAAACAAGGCAAGAAGATCCAAGAAAAAGAAAATAAGAGGACCTGCATTGCCAGATATCTAGACTTACATATAACTATGGTAATTAAGACAGTAAGCACAAATGAGAGAGCAATGGTACAGAACAGAAACAAGCGTATGCATAGATGGACATCAGGTAGATGGACAGACAGACAGGAAACATGCTCCTGCCTCACAAGATACATAGGGCAGTACCTATCATATTCCAGATGAGGGATAGACTCAAAAGAGAAAAACAAAATAGTAGTTTTAGAAGATAGTATTAGCAAACATTTTCATGGCTGTTTGATTTCTGACATAGAACATAAAAGGCACTCAAAATAAGGGAGGAGGAAAATAAGGAAAAGACAATTGAAGTTATAGCTATGCTAGATGAATACATCCCACAGGTCCACTACATAGCATAATAACTATAGTTTATAATCCTTCTAAGTGACAGAATTTCAGTGCATAAAATATCCACTCTTGCATTTTCTTCCTTTTTAAAAACTTATTTATTTTTCAGTTTGTTTGTTTTTTTTTTGAGACAGGGTCTCACTCCGTACTTCAGGCTGGCCCCAAACTCACTATGTAACCCAGGCTGGCCTCGAACTCACAGCAATCCTCCTGCCTCTGCCTCCCTAGTACTGGGATTACAGCTGTGAGCCACCATGCCCAGCATTGTGGTATGGGTTACTGGAGATTGAACTTGGGACCTTGCACTTGCCAGACAGATACTGGAACCATTAAGCTAAATCCCTGGCCCCATTCTTTCCATTCCTTTTTTTAAAATTAAATTCCTCATTGGTACATTTTATATGCACATCACAATCACACTCCACATTGGGAATTTGTACCAGAATATGACATAACTTAATTCTCATTTTTACCCATATCCCCTACCCACCCTACACCACCACCAAACCCCAAATATACATATTCTTTCTTTTTTAACATATTTTTTCTTACCCATTACTTACTCCTATCCTTTTCCCTTTGAATATTTGTCTCTTTAAGAAATGAAAACTCCACATGTATGATCAACTGATTTTCAGCAAAGATGCCAAGATAATTTGAGGGGAAACAAAAGTCTTTTTTAAAAAATGGAACTGGCAATAGGCAAATTATCAACACAAACTAAAAATTCACAAGAAATAAATGAGTAGGCTGGAGATTTAGCTCAGTGGTTCCAGCACCTACCTAGCAAGCCCAAGGCCCCTGGTTCAATCCCCACTAACCACATACAACAATATCAGGTGAGGTGACTCATGCCCACCAGCAATCAGTACCACATGCCACAGTGCGGGGTGTGGTGGCTCCTGCCTATGATCCCAGCACTCGGAAGGCAGAGGCAGGAGGATTGTTGAGTTCAAGACTTGCCTGGTCTACATAGTGGGCTCAGGGCCAGCCTGAAGTACAAAGTGAGACCCTGTCTCAAAAAAAAAAAAAAAGAAAAAGAAAAGAAATAAATGAGTAAATAAAAATGTATTTATATCTACAGTGCAATACTACTTAGCCATAAAAGAATGAAACCTTGTAATTGGACTAAAGTAGACAAATCCAAAGGAAACTGTGTTAACTAAAATAAACCAGGCACAGAATGACAAATACTGCATTATCTTCATCATATTGTACTTACAAAAGTGAAGAGTAGAAAGGTGACAGAGGCTGGGGGTGGGGAGATTAGTAAGATGTTAGTTGAAGGGTGTGAAAATTTAGTCAGGAGAAATACATTTTGTGAGATTTACTGGACAGCATAATGTTTAAAGCTCACAATAATGTATTATAAACATATAACATATTTTGTATTACAGAAATATATATAATGTAACTTGTTAATTTACAATAAAATCTTTTTAAAAATAAAACTAATCGAATTTCCAACAACAAAACAGAAAGAGATGGTTCTATAGATCAACTGTATCTATAGTTCAAAAAATGTGAAATTTGAACTTTATCACTCATCATATACAGGCACATTTACTTTAAGATTAATTAGAGCTGGAGATTTAACTCAGTGGTTCCGCCACCTACCTAGCAAGAGCAAGGTCCCAGGTTTGATCCGGTAACCACATACAGTGCTATGATATTGGGCACGGTGACTCACACCCACCAGTAATCAGTACCACACCCCACAGTGCCAGGCATGGTGGCTCACACCTGTAATCCCAGAACTTGGGAGGCAGAGGCAGGAGGATTGCTGAGTTCCAGGCTTGCCTGGGCCACATAGTGAGCTCAGGGCCAGCCTGAACTACAAAGCAAAACCCTGTCTCAAAAAAAAAAAGATTAATCAATTTCAAAGTACAACATTATATTCAACAGGCCATGGAATGAGTTACAAAAGTGACTGTTCATCTTAAATAGAAAATATTCATTACTATTTGTAACTCTTACTGTATATAACAGATTATTGACATTTTGAAAGGCAGCAGTTTAATGAAGATTCTGAAGCCAGGCTTTTGCATTCAAATTCTTTGCCCTTAATGTGTGACTTTAATTGACTTAATCTCTCTTTGCCTCAATGTCTCATCCATATAATGGGTATTAAATCAGTAAATCAGGATGGATATTCCTCAAAAAACTAAAACTACAAGTTTCATTTGACTCAGACATCCCCCTTATATGACTCTTCCCCAAAAGTTAATGACATACTAACAGCATCCATGCATCTATGTTTATAGCAGCACAATTCATACTAGCTAAATCTTGGAAGCATCCTATATGTTTATCAACAGATGAATGAATTATGAAAATGTGATATTGATACACAGTGGAGTAGGATGATGAATGGATTATGAAAATGTGATGTTTATGGAAATAGAGTAGTATGAGGCTATAAAGAGGATAGACTCGTATTATTTATAGGAAGATGGATGCACCTGGAGATCATAACGCTAAGCAAAGCAAATCAAAATGAGTATCAGTTTCTCTTATAAAAAGCCCAGTATATGAAGTGTAAAATTAAAGATACACAATAGGAAAAAAATGAAAAAAAAGTTACTGTAACCCAGTATGGACAATGTATCTGTACGTATACTTTGATTTGGTATAATCGTCCTACAGGATTTTGGTTTTGGGGCCTATTAGTCTGACAATTAATCAACATTTATAATTAACATTTATTTATAAATAAATCTGATGCTAGCAAAATATTTTCAATATATGTACCCATTTCCCACTGTGAATGATTATTATATATTACAAACGTACTATAAAAATAATTTTTTTTTGAGACAGGATTTTGCTTTGTAGTTCAAGCTGGCCCTTAACGCACTATGTAGCCCAGGCAAACTCAAACTCAGCAATTCTCCTGCCTCTGACTCCTGAGTGCTAGGATTACAGAAATGAGCCACCATGCCCAACACTGTGGTGTGTGGTACTGATTGCTGGTGGGCATGAGTCACCACGCCTGGCATTGTTGTATGTGATTACCAGTATCGAACCATGGACCTTGCACTTGTTAGGCAGGCACTGGAACCACTGAGCTAAATCTCTAGCCCAAAAATTGGACTTTAATAAGAAAACAATACATTTAAGAAGGATAAAGGAAATTACAATGTTCCTTTGAAGTACTTTTAGAATGCTACTCTTCATAATAAAACAACTTGTAAATTACAAGTGAATAAATGTACTTCCAGGTTAACCCTCGGAACCTGTGAGTATGCTATCACAAAGGGGAATTTAAGCTGGGGTTAGAATTAAGGTTGCTAATAAACTGAATTTGAGATGAGTTAATCATCTTGAATTATCTGAGTAAACCAAATACAATCACAAGACCATGTGAGACTCAGTATCATGGTAATGTGATATGAGGCTCAACTTGTCCATTTTTTACTTTAAAGATTATAAAAGGACTAGTACCCAAACCTCTAGAAGCTAGAAAAGGCAAAGAATAGATTCTCCCTCCAGAAAGCAAAAAAGCTCTGATACCTTATATTAGCCCAGTGACATGAATTTCTTATACATGGCATCCAGAACGGATAATAAATCTGGGTTGCAAATTCCCTGGCCAGCTTTGCTCTTACACAAGCATATTTCCATTCCAAGCTCAGACTGAAGGTCTGAAGTCTTATTAGCTGAGCCCTTGGGCAAGCGGTCTTCTTCAGACGCCTCTCCCAAAGCTTTTTGAAAGCACCTTTCTCCATGTTGAGTTCCCAGTACTTACCCAATCCTAGCAGGGACTCCCTCAACAAAAAAACAACCCTAAATCTGTGCTAATCTCCTCAACCCTCCATCTGTGCACAGCTCATCCCTCTTGCTTATGTCTCTGTAGTGATTAAAAGCTAACTTTGGCTGGAGATGTAGCTCAGTGGTTTCGGTGTCTGCCTCACAAGCACAAGGTCCTGAGCTCTATCCCCAGTAACCACGTATCACAATGCCGAGCATGGTGACTCACACCCACCAGCAATCAGTACCACCCCTGCAATGCCAAGCATGGTGGCTCACACTTGTAATCCCAGCACTCGGGAGGCAGAGGCAGGATTGTTGTGAGTTTTGAGGCTTGCCTGGGCTGCACAGTGAGCTCAGGGCTACCCTGAACTACAAAGCAAGACTGTCTCAAGAAACTAAAAGGAAAAAAAAAGCTAACTTTTATTTGTGGTTTCTTTTTCAGTGTAAAATATGTGACTATTAAACTTTAGTAGATTTCTTTTTTTATTTGTATATTCTAGATATACATAATGATCAAATTCATTGTAGGGATTTGTACCATTACATGATATATCTTGATTCTTCTTTTTCCCTATCTCCTCCTGAAATTTCTCTTCCCCTCCTTATTCACAAAAGTTTGTTCCATTTTTTCCCTTCTATTATTTTCTCTTGTCCCAGGTGTGGCTTCTTGTCTTACTCAGGTACTCCAATAACTGAGAGCTCAACTCTGGTTTCAGTTCTAGTGAGCCCTGCGCAGTGTGAAAGCTGGACCTGAAATCCAGAAAGTCTGTCTCCTACACTGGTGTCTGGAGACACGTGCTCTACGACCCTCTTTTGTGTTAGATTGCTGTTGTGCAGGGAACTGATTATGACAGCTGAGACAAAAACAGAAGCTGGCCAATTTAAAACATACACTGGACAGGTAACATCAATGGCAATTTGTGATGACCAAAATGTATGAGAAGAGAAAAAAGGAAAAATAAAGGGAATCTTCTCAGTATGGGGATGGAGCAATCAGATGGTGCCCCTTTGCCATGACTTTCAGGAAAGACTGGAATGGGTGACACCTGGCAAGTGATGGTGGCAAAATAAGAGCTCCACGTCAGACATATTTACAGTTGGATATTCCTAATAAAATACACACCAAGTGAAGATGTTCAATAGGCCACTGTACATATAGAATTTAGGACTCTGAATGAAGATACCAGTTTATCTTTTTTCCTATATATATTAGAAAAAGAGAATTATAAAGGAATACTACATAGATGTTATTTAGGCAGTGCCCCTTACTAAGATTCTTTCAAGCAGAAATCAGATATTGCTACTATCCTGGGCAAAATGGAGAGCCATCTTCAAATACGGCTTCTCTGTCAGACACACAACAATCTCCAAATTGTGAAAACCAGAATATCATAATTCTCAAGGAATAATCAGAACTCAGGACTAAGATAGCTAATAAATACTCATTAAAAATTTGAGAACTTAACAGTTGCCATACATTAGCCTTTACTATAGGTTATCAGTTTTATCCTTCCAGCTCTCAAGCTGATTGACTTATTCGTCTCAAAACCTGAAGAAGAACATAAAAATTCAGCTTCCTTAGACAGTGAGTTTATATTAAAACCTTCTTCCCTGGCACTAATAACTTTGGTAGCTGGTTTCTACACTTAATCATATGCCACACTGCACAGTTTTAAATCCTATTTTAAATGTGCCTTTCATCTACACAGTTGAATTTTATTTCCCTTGAGGGCAGTGTCTGAGTCACAATCCCTAAACCAGTGTTAAGTACATATGAGGCATCAACAGAATTTGCTAAACTGATTTAAAAAGTACTCATATATCCAGTGTCTATTCGATCATTTCCCCACTGCAACCAGGTTTGATTGCCTTACACAAGTATATACATGAGCTGTCATTAGATTTCCATTTATAGTTTTAATAATTTTTATAACATTACATATTTTGAAGTACCAAGTAGGCTTGAAACTGAACATTTTTATAAAGATAATAAAAGTTAATGACTATTCATGATCTATGATCTGACAATACATCTGTTCTTTCTCATTTTGAGATGATAAAATACCTACCCTAGGTTGCGGCACAGTGGAAAAGAAGAAATATAGTCATATTAATCACTCTTAACTATCAGCTTATTAAGTTATAGTTTCTCAACAGCTTGTCATACATGCCTGTTAATAGGCTGCAGGTGTTTTTGTAAAAGTAAATGCAGTTATGTCACAAAAAAAGTATGCTGCAATCAAAACTCAATGGTCTGAGAACTAGGAAATCTAAATTTGAATTCCAGTTTGAAGAAGCCCTGATGCCTTGAACAATTCACTACTTATCTGGTTTACAATTTTATCATCTGTAAAATGATGCTGATTAAGAATGAAAGTTTTGCCAGTTTGCATTAGACCAGTAGGCAGGTAAGCCTAACTTAGAACCTAGCTTAAACCAAACCACAATACTGGGATTTACGTTATTGTTATCAACCCTAGAAAAGAATGTTTATTGCCTAACAGCAGTGAAAGTACAGAGAAGTATGTTTCACATTAAAAACTTAACTATTCAGGGGTCAGACATTTAACTCAGTGGTTCTGGCACCTGTGTAGCACACGCAAGGTCCCTGGTTCGATCCCCAGTAACCATGTACAATACCCGGTGTAATGACTCACCCCCACCAGCAATCAGTACTACATACCACAATGCCAGGTGTAGTGGCTCACACCTGTCATCCCAGCACTGGGGAGGCAGAGGCAGGAGGATTGCTGAGTTTGATGTTTGCCTGGGCCACACAGTGAGCTCAGGGCCAGCCTGAACTATAAAGCGAGACCCTGTCTCAAAAAAAAAAAAAAAAAACCTTAATTATTCAACATATTAATATGTCTTAAGTTGTATTCAAAATAATCAACATCAAGCAGTTCCTCGTTAGTATAGTGGTGAGTATCCCCACCTGTCAAAATAACCAAAATCTTAATAATGGCTTAAAGTTTCCTGTCGAAGACAGCTGTATAATACAACTGACCAAAAGCTGTGCTCCAAAAGGTTTTAAATCCAATTTTTTGGAAACATAGACCTCTGAATGTAGTTCACGAGAGCATACATAATCCTTGACATAGCTAAACTATACAACAGCAAATGCTCACGTTCTGGCCAATGTGACTAGAGCTTTTATCATTTAGATGAGTTTTTCTCTTGAAAAGAAGACCGGAACTTAGCAATTATTAAAATTATTTTTATCACTCACTTTGTGGCCCAATTACATTCTGGCAATGTCCCAGCCCTCCTGTGCTGCTGTACCAACCCTGCTCTGGCCTGTATGGCAAATGGTTCTATGTCACAAGAAACCTTTTTAAACCTGTATGCAGTGAGTCCATGCTTAAGGAGCAACTGCGCATTTTAACAAAGAATCCAGCTAACACGCCACTCCTAGATCACAAGCAGATTTTAAAGAAAGTATGTGTTATTTACAGAAGCAAAAAATATTAGAAATCTAGATGTTAATTTTAGAGACAAAGTCAAGTAAATTAATGATAAAACAGAATGTTATGTCACCATAAATGGCATAACATGGCAGAATTATTTTAAGTTCTACTAGCATGAGAGAAGCTTAAAATAAAATGCTAAGAAAATAAAGATAATAAAAATGCTATGTTCTTCATGAAGTCAATGATGTAAAAAATACCTTGAACAGTTTGTGGGTGTAGCTCAGTAACTGAGCTGCCATTTGGCACTGCCCAATACCATAAATGAAAGAAAAAGGAGGAAAGTGTTCATTTAAGTAAATACCCATTTGATAGAACTTTAGGTAAAAACAGTGTGATCTATCAGACAGCATGGAAAAAGCTTTGTGGGACAACAGAAGCATTTCCTTTATTGATGTTTGCAAAATATTTTAATTAGGAAAGTTATTTTAAATTAACCACATTAATTTAATTAAGTGATTAAACTTGTGAAATTATTACATGACCACAAAAAATATTATTTGTCTCTACTGTTATGACATTTTATATATATATATATGTACACATATATACATATATATATGTACATATATATATATTTATATATATTTCTGCAACCTACCAACATTTCTTTTCTGGAACAAAGATACTAAATGCTTCTTTCAATATATCCATGAGTATGTATTTAGATGCTCAGTTACCTTCTCATTACGGGAACAAAATAACCAACACACACAACTTCAAGGAGAGAGGTTTATTTTCTCTCGAAATGACGGTCCCTCGTCTACTGGCTCCCAGAGAGAAACTCTATGGTAAAGGGTCTGGTAGGGGAAAGCTGCTCAAGGGTCAGAGACCAGACAGAGAGAGAGAGAAGCAGGAGCTGGGGAGGACCTCCCTGGTGATATGACCCACTCATCTTCCTCTGAATCACACTGAAGCCACTGAAAGCAAATCAGCAATAGCACCTGCATGATCCAGTCCCTTCCAAAAGCCCTTGCACATGAAGCTTCGGGAGCCATTCTTGTCTAAATGAATAACATAGGCTTATGATTTAAAAAATAGGAGAGAAAGGTCGTGCAGTGAAAATGTCTATCCAGTCTCACAACTCTCTCCTGGACTTAAAAATGCTCTCTTGTCCGTCTCCTCGGAAAGTTCCCTTGCATGGAACATCACATACATTGTATTTTACACCAATCACTCCTCTATACACCTTGACTACTGCACTTTAACAAGCCTTAGAAACATTTCTGTATCAATACTATTGATGCATTTCACTCTTTGAAACTACTAATAACCCATTCTATGGATGAAACACATTAGTAGTCAGCTCCCTAAAGATAGGCCTTGAGACTACTTCTGCTTTTCCCTCTATCACAAAGGTCAAAGATCGAATGGTTTGCAAACCTGATACTGTCAACTTTCCATCCAAAGAAGGTGAACCAGTATAGGCCTCAGGGGAACATCTCTGATCAACATAGGTTCTCCACAGGAACTGAGCGTCCAGTGGCCGGGAAGGTACATCAATCATTAAAGCTGATAAAAATGGTAAACTGGAGGGAGAGCACAGTCATTCAAAGCACATTAACTGCACAAAGTGTACCAGTCAATTCCTGTGCACTAAGAATATTCACTGTTGTGTAAGAATAATCACCCAATGTTGTCAGATGTCTTATCTCTCAAAAGATCCCCCAAACCCGGGCATCTATATGAATCCTCTAGCTTTTTTAATATTAACAACTCCTTCAAAGTTTTAGAATTACCATGACAAAGCACACATGCATGTGTCCCTTAGGCCTCTGTCTTGCTTTAAGGTTTGCTTTGCTCCCCATTCCTAACAGTCATGAGCAAGGGCTGTGTTCAGCCAGTTGTTTCACAGCTGCAGTTTCTTCATATTACATTTGGGTCTGGGATTCATTTATCTAAATTTTGGATAGATTTTATAAAGTAGCTGGTCACTATTCCCTCAAACTGTCTTGATAATATACTCTTGTTCAGATCTTTTAATGTTTCCTATAAGATGCTCCCTTACCATACATGTTAATCCCTTTAGGATACTGTATGTGCTGTCTTCCTTGTATGTGACTACCAGATTTTAGGAGGTGAATCACTTTCCTTGATCTCTAACCCAAAGGAGAAGAAAACCTTTCTCCTCATTTTTCTATGCTATCATTCATTTGAGACATCCAACTATTTAAGAAACTGGGAACGAAATAGATGTGAAAAGACTTAGTGCCTGGGATTTGGCTCAAGTGGCACCGCACCTACCTTGGAAGGACAAGGGTCACAGTTCTATCCCCAGTACCAAAGACTTGCTGGCTCCAGTTTAAATTTATTTATTTATTTGTGAGACAGGGTGCCGCTTTGTAGTTCAGGCTGGCCCTGAGCTCACTATGGAGCCCAGGCAAGCCTCAAACTTAGCAATCCTCCTGCCTCTGCCTCCCGAGTGCTGGGATGACAGGTGTGAGCCACCACACCCAGCACTGGGTATGTGCTATTGATTGCTGGTGGGTGTGAGTCTCCACACCCAACATTGTATGTGGTTACCGGGATCGAACTTAGGACCTTGCACTTGCGAGGCAGGTGCCGGAACCACTAAGCTAAATCTCCAGCCCCTAAATATTATTTTTTAATCCATGTAAAAAACCTTTTTATATTAACCACACTTTTACTAGTATAAAAATAAATAAATATAAAAAATTAAATTCTAAAATTTTCAATCTATATTTTAAAATATTCAAGTTTGTGGTTAAAATACTATGAGATATTTAACATTTTATAACCTCTTCAATTAAAATACTTACAAAAGGATCATTCTAACAAAGCTAACGTATTGTATAATTATAGACAGATGTCTGTAAACAGTGAAACTACAAATAATTGAACAATAAAGAAATTGGTTACCCATTTGAAAACATGAAATCTGCTGATTTAAACTGGTTCTAGGGTCTTTGGGGATTGATAGTGGTGGGCAAGTCACAAGCTAGCTGACCATATATGGCAATTACTAAAGATCTATCATCTTTGTTTCTTGTTGCACATTTACAGGAAAAGCAGAATAAGCTAGTCAGAGGAAGTGTTATAACTAAAGACATAACTTGACTGATGGGCATGATTTGAGTATTTAAAAGCTTTTGGAGCCCTCACCACAAAAATAAATAAATTCC
>PVIC010007325.1:0-51318 GCA_004025085.1 Thryonomys swinderianus | reverse complement strand
CACACACACACACACACACACACACACACACACACACACTCACTCACTCACTCACACAGGCCTTGCTGTCTCTGGGTCTGCTCTTGAGTTGGCCCCTGCTCCACTTGCCTTTAAGTCATGAAAGTCCTAAGAACGGGGCCTGTGACCACTGGCTCAACTTCTCTAAGCTTTTGTTTTGTCACCTATAAAGTGGGGGCCCGACCAGGACTTTGGGAACTGGACACAGTGCACTTCTAGGATCCTGCACTCAGGCTGGGGACCTGGGTCTGCGCAGCCCAAGCAGCGCACAGAGGTCCGGGGGCCCCTGACGGGCACTCAGCCGGCTACTGCAGGAGCCTTGGTGCTGGCCTCGGCACGCTCGTGTCGCTCCCCGACCACACGCATCGTGTGCTCATACCGTGGACAGTGACTCACACATCTCCAGCCACGCGCGGACCTCCCTGGAGATGCTGACAGCCGGGTACACAGGAATCGGCGCGCACACTGTGACCCCTGACCCTGCGTGAGAGCCGCCGCCCCTGTGGGGTCTCCGCACTGCCTTCCTTTTCTACCGTTTGGTCCCGTCCAGCCGGCTCTGCCACATCCTTTGCCCTGAGCTCCTTGGCACAAGCTCACTGAAGCCCCGTCTTGCTGGGCTGCAGCTGCTGCCTGGCCCTTCCGCCCCTTGCCTCGCAGCGGCGCTCTGTCCTGTGGCTCAGCCTCCCGGGGTGGCCCGGCTCGGAGCAGAGTTAGTAGTCGCTCACATCCCAGAAGGGGAAACTTTAACAAACCTCTGAAGTCATCGGTCATCGGTCATCGCGTGTGAGGGCGTAACTGACAGACTTCACAGCCCGAGCTTCCCCGGCTCAGGTCACCATCATCCAAAACATCTTCCCATGAGAAAGGAAGAGTGGAGAGAAAACTAGGGTGATCTGGTCATAAGCAGCACGAGAAAGCGACACCCACCTCGGGCGACAGGAAGCTGCCCTTCAGGTGAGAACCTGAGGAGGGAGGCAGGAGAGCCGCCGACCCAGCTCTGTGTGCCTCTCTCTGGACTAGGGACCCATCTTACAGACGGAGACACAAAGCCACGATGCCAGAGCTCCCCTCCCTTGCTTAAGGCCACCCACAAGTTGGAATGAAACTCCTGGCTCCAAAGACGAAGGGCTCAACCTTCACCCTCTACTGCTCAGGGGAACGGCAACGGGCACAGGGTGCCGTGCAGGACCGGGCAGCAGGACAGCCACAGGACTGCTCCCGGGCACCCTCGTCCTCTCACCTTCCTGTCTTGCCAGCATGGTGTGGCCGTGGTGCGCAGGGAGGGGGCGGAGCTCTGCCACGTGCCCTCGGGGTAACAGAGCCTCGTGGGGCCCATGCGGCCACCCCAGGGTGACAGCCTGTACACGCACAGCACCTCCTGCTCATCTCTGTCACAGTCCTCCCCTCCTGGGCCCCACTAGACGGCACCGCTGCGGACGGCCAGAAGGTGCGGTGACAGGGCTGTGTCCCACTGACAGAAGCAGGAAGGAAAGCGGAAAGGAGGAGGAGAGCTTGGGATGATTTTCTTGATTTTTCCAGTCTTCTAACAGGTGCAAAGATTCAGTGGGAAAACCAAGGACTCTGAAGTTCGGTGTTGCCTGGTCCCAATCCTGCCTCCCACTCACGGTGTGACCTTAACAAGTCCCTGCACTTCTCTGAGCCACGGCTCCCTCACTTTTGGAGCGGAGAGAATCATCCACCCTGTCCTGGTGGTGCGCTCAGTGCACAGAAGGAACGCGACAGATACCAACGTCCACTCAGACATGCGCACTGCTGGGCTCTGGCTCTGCCTTGACAGGAAGTGCAAGGACAGCAGAGGGGACACGCCGCAGTCACACTGTGACAGAAAACCATCATGATGTGACATTTGGGTTCCTGATTGCAGCAAATAAAAGGAGACACGACTTTCTCCAGCATCATCTTTAAAACGTACCAGTCCAGCTCCCAAAGCCCTGTCCTCTGCTGGCCAGTCTGTCAGATCACAGCACAGGCACCCATGGATTCCCAGACTGTCTCAGAATAGATTTCAGAGAAGATCAGGACTGAAACGTGCCTATTACACACAATTTGGGAAACTCAGGCCGTGAAACAGTCCATAATCTCTTAGTTTAGGAATTGTCACATTCACCTTACAGGCAATTCTCTGATCAAGCCCCCGCAGCCTTCTCCTCAGCCCCCCTGGTGGGGTGTGGGGTTGGACACATCCTCCCAGGGTGGGTTTGGGACGTGGGCACCTCGATCAAACAGCTGGAGCATCTGCTGATTTCCCCGAGGAAGGGCGGCTCTGCACACACCAGGTAGAGGGCCTGTGGCTTGCCCCGAGGACTCCGAGGCAGCCCCGGCCCAGGGCCATGTGGCGAAGTCTGCAGACTGGGGTTCGGGAGCACAGTTCCCAGGGTGGTAAGGATTCCAATCTGCCCAGAGCTGCTCCTGACCTTGGACAGGGCCAAAGATGGTGCCCCTGAGTCAGCTCTGGGAAGTTGCTGAGCTCGGGAAGTCCACAGCTTGTGCCCAGGCTCTGGTTCTGTCCCAGGCTGAGCCAGTATCCTAGACATCCCAACCCTGCACAAACCGATAGGCCTGGAGCAGTGTAGATACTGGGAGGGCAGATTCACAGGTCGGAAATCAGGCCCAACCGCAGCCTTCACATCCTCCCCCCTGCCTCTCCTCTGCGCCCTAGGTTAGTAACTTGTGGGAAGGACTGGGGGGCTGGGGTGAGGGTGGCTGACCACACTGACAGATGTGTGTAAACCGTGCTTTTTAATCAGAGCTATTACAGTCCCCGAGAGCACACGGCGGCCAGGAGGATGTCGAGAGCTGCAGGTGAGCAGAGGTGTCTGTTCACCACTTACCAGTCTCCTCGGCTGCTCTCTGTCCATGCTCTGGGGTGAGATCCCGGTGAGAAAACAAGAGCAGGAGGCCACGTCAGGGGCCCATACACTTCCAATCACACACCGCAGGCCGGGGATCCAGATCTGTTTAAAATATAATATTTGAAACAACGCTGGGTTTGGAAACCAAAGTTTTCATTACAAGGTCAAGCTTTCTGGCTCTTCCTGGGACATGTGGCTCTCTGAGCCCTGTACCAGTGGACAGCGAGGGGCTGGAGTTGTGACAGGCTCTTCCTTCAGGACCCACATCTATCTGCCCCCCGCGGGGCTGGAGCTCGATTCCCTGCTCGTGAGTCTGAAGCTGTGACTGGCCAGGCCCAGTGTGTGCCGCTCAGAGAGGGCTCTCCTGGCTTAGCGGGCCGCCTCCCCTCTCCCTTCCTTCCACAGACCCAGACCCACAAACCCAGGCTCTATTGGAGGAAGGCAGGTCCAACCCTGGAGAAATCAAGGCTGAGGAGATGGAAACAGATGCTGCTGTGAGCCTGGCCTGGTACCCTGCTGTTAGGGCTTAGAGTTTGTCTCTGAGACTGTGGACAAAGGTGTGGGGTTCAGCTAAGCTGGTGAGTCCTGGGGCACCCAAGTCATTCGAGGAGGTTTAATGTAGGAACTGTTGACAGAGGGGTGCACAGGAGCAGGGAGACCCAGGATAAGCCAACCTAAGGGATCCCTTATTGCACATTAGTCCTGAGGGGTGAGAGCATGATACCAGGCCCTGGCCCAGGCCCAGGCCAGACTCAGCGAGGACTGCTCTGAGGACCCCAGTGGCGCTGTCACCTGGGGTCTAGGCGTGCAGCAGATGCAGGAAGTAGGCAGAGACAGAACTACCTTAACATCCCTCCCTACTCCATACCCTGCCAGCCAGATGGTGGTTCAACCCTAACAGGAAACAAAGGGTGAAGGCAACCAGGGGCCGCTTAGGCCAGTCTCAGCACATACACCCTGCCGGAAACCAGAGAGGGAATCCAGGCCCAGCAGACCCGCCTCCTCTTTGGCAGCCCCACGGGGTCTGTGCCTCAGGCCACTCCTAGAGCCGGCCCCGAAGAGGCCGAAGCCTGGTACTACTCCAGCCACTCCCAGTGAAGATGAGGGGCTTGGCGCTGGCACCTCCTGGTCCCTCCACCTGCTCAGCTCCCCCGCGCCCTGTGCCTGCCTCTCACACACCCACACCTGGTGCCCAGCCCAGCCGCATCTCCTGCCACCTCCCTAGCCTGTTCCTTCCAAGACCTTGAGGCAGGCTGGGGCTCTCCTGGAAGGACTGTGCAGCCTGGAGTTCACAGAGGTCTTGGAGCAGAGCTGCAGGAAACCCGCAGCCACTGTGGACAGAGCAGTCACAGGCCAGGGACACAGCCTAAGGGGCCTGACCACACCAGGGTGGCAGCTGGCATCCGCAGCACCTCCTGCTCAACCGTGTCATGCTCCTCACCTCCTGGAAGAGGTGAAGGGCCTTTTCTGGGCTGCAGGCAGTCACTTCCCCAGCACCTGGGGAAACTCC
The DNA here is from genome assembly GCA_004025085.1 of Thryonomys swinderianus. NCBI lineage: Eukaryota > Metazoa > Chordata > Mammalia > Rodentia > Thryonomyidae > Thryonomys > Thryonomys swinderianus. Next base: position 46,917 of record PVIC010007325.1, on the reverse strand, counting down.
AGCAGATGGGGAAACTGAGGCCATGGGGAGGGTAGCATTTGCTGTGGCCAGACAGAGATGGCAGTCAGGGGTGCTTCCAGCTTGTCTCCTCCTCCCTCCTGGACCCCACCCCACTCTCTTGTTCCTCACCTCAGCGCTGGGTGGCTGTGTTGCTCTCGTTTGTGTTACCCAGGGGGAAGCCTGGCCAAGGAGCTATAGGATGTGCTGAGCTGAGTCCTGGGTGAGGAACCCTGCCCCTAGCACCCCTGTCCCCACAGCTGGCACCAGGACTGGCGCACTCTCCCGGTTGTCTCTGCTGGACTCTGGTATGGACTAAGCACTTGGCTTTCAGAGGAGAAGAAATGGCCACGTAGTAACTAGGTGCCTCCTGTTTTGCTTCATACACTCGTTTTCCCTTTTAAAAACATATATTTTGAAATTTTAATCAATACATAATGATGGCACATATTTATGGGCTCTGTATGGTATTTCAGTATATATGTATTATGTGCAGTAATCAGCTTAGGGAGGCCAGCAAATCCCTCATCTCAGGCTCTCATCATTTCGGGGGGTTGGACACAGTCAGAATCCTCTGTACTAGCTATTTGGAAGCACACAATGAACTTCCATCCACCATAGTTACCCTGTTGTGCTACAGCACATGAGAAGCGATTCCTCCTGTCCGTCTGGGCCTTTGTTCCTATTACTCATCTTGGGTCCCCCCCCAACACCTCCTTTCCTAGGCACTAGTAACCGTGATTCTGTTCTCTACTTCCACAAGATTGACAATGCGGGATTTCTCTCTCTGTGCCTGAGTTATGTCACACAACACTTGCTCTCCAGTTCTATCCATGTTGCTGCCAATGACAAGGACTCCAGCCTTCCTTAGGGCCCAGCAGCACTTCATTCAAACACTGAATCTCTGTAGAAGTTTCTCTGATGTGTCACCCACAGGAATAAGCCAAGCTCGGGCTTCACCAGCGGTTCCTCCTGTACCTTCCTCTGATGTTCAAGAGGCTTCTAGGCTTGGCCGGGCCCATCTGACCTCATCCAGTGCCCCGAGCTCACATGCATGGCAGGGATACCCCCAAACTGAGGGCAGCCAACACCCCTCATCCGGGTGCACGTCTTCTCCCTGAGGACTGTTGGGATGAAAGATTGATGAGTGCTCTGTCCTCGCTGGTGAATTTTTAATTATGGAAGTAAGGAGACCCCAGACCTTGGCCCAACCAGAACTCTGGGGAGGTTCTTGGGTGTCATGACTGTTAAAATTTCACTCACACTCAAGCGGCTATGAACCGTGCATCTAGGCTTTTCTAACCATCAATAAGGGCAGGAGAAGTAATCAGTGGAAAAACCACACTTTGAAACTCAGCATGGAAGGTCTGTGGACACAAGGAATGATACTAGGACCCCAAAAGGCCAGAGCAAGTTTCAGCATAGCAGATAGTGGTGGCGAGGGCCAGAGGCATCCCCGCTCTCCATTTGTGCCGCCTGCCCTCCTACTGACCGCACCTCTAACCCAGGTCCTATTACAGTCAACAAGCTGAGATGGGGCTCAACTCTGAACTTGGGCCCAGGCTGGAGGCCTTGACCTTAGCCTTGTAGGGACCAGGTTTTGAGTCAAGTGAAGGACCCAGGAAGCCACTGCCCCAGAAAAGCAGGGCGCCTGTGGCACTGTCCCAAGTGAGCTCAGTTGAGCCCAATTTCACATGCCAGGCAGGAAGGAGAAACCAAGGCTTGGGTTTGAATCCAGCATTTACTGGAGCAAGTCACTTCAACTTCCGCAGCCTCCGTTTCTCCTCTATAAAATGGGGATGGGAACAGCTCCTGCACTTGTTTGTGGTGAAGCTGTATGAGAGGACGTGTGCAAATCACTAAGCACTGTGCCCAGTTCCCAGGCAGTTCTCGATAAACACTCACTATCAGGAGGATAATCAGCTACCAGCTCTGTTCTCAGAGGTCTTATCAGCCACTGGGGATCTCACTCAGGCTAAAAACAAAGCTCACAGGAAGAACGGAGCAGGAGCAAGAGAGAACTCCAAGTACCCAGTAGGAGAGAATCCCAGGACGGGCCAGAGAAGGCTCATTTGGATGGGGGTGACCACTGGGGGAGTCTTTCAGAAAAATGGCCTGGAAAATACACCCATAGACCTTCCTATCCTTTGCAAGTTGAGGGATTCATCTGGGTGGCAAGGCTTCCTCCACACATAGCTTCCATCTGGGAATACCAGGTAGCACTGAGGTTCCAGAATGCAGCTGGGTCTTCATGACATCATTCTTTAGCCAACAAGCATTGGCTGCCAGAGACCTAAGTGTCTTGCCTCCCTCAGGAAGAGCTCAGAATCACTACAGCCACATGAATACGGTTTTCCCACATCACAGTGTTACACAAAGCCACACCCTATGCTCTGAAGTGAGGGGCACTGGGTTCCCCTCCTAGCCTTTCCCTCCATCCCTGTGAGTTGCTGGGCTCAGTCCAGTCCCTCTCGGACCTGAGTTCACTTGAGGACTTAGACCAGAGTGGCCCAGAGTAAAGTATGTGTCACAGCACTCTTTCAGGAACTCTCTAAACCAAACACTGATAAAAAAAAAAAAAAATTTCCAGGAACAGTTTCATGCAGTAGCCTCTACCTCTCCTTTTGCATATTTCACAAGGAAGTAAATATATCAAAGCTCTCTTAAGGCCATAAAAACTGGCTTAATTTAGCTTGAACCAGCCTTCTTCACACTAACCTGACCTTGAGACACTTTTTTATACCTGGAATAAACTAGCATTACTCAGAACGTATTTTCACAAACATATTTACCTTGAAGTTGTCTCAGGTACCTTCCTGCTCTATCATTCACCAATATAAGCTTGGGATGTGGACCTTCCCTTCTGGGTAATTTTTCTAAATGCTTCTGCTTCATTTCTCGACAAAATGGGAGAGTTCTCTTTCCCAGTGCCGAGGGCAGGCACTGAGCCCGTGTCTCCATCCCAGCAACCTTCGCACTGCAACTACAGGTGTGTTGCCCTGCAAAGGACCCCACGCTCTTGACGACGCTGGTGTACCCCAGGGCTGGGCAAGCTCAGGGCTTGAGTCGCACGGCTACGTGTCCAACACATATTCTTGGGTTGGGAGCAGAGTTGGTTTTGGCACATACCCAAGCAGGATCTCACCTCCCAGTAATCTGCAGGGGTCTCCTGATCTCGCTTGTTCATCAAACTCATCCTTGGTTGAATTGATAAATCAGTGAATTGTAAAACTTGCATAAGAGAATGCAGCTCTTAAGTGCATCGAGAAGAAATGCATAAGATAAAGGCCAGCGCTGTCTTAGTCTTTGGTTTTTCTGGCTTGGATGTTCACACTGGGCAGTGCCACGATGACCCTTTGTTCCTCCATGGCTCCAGGCGAGAGCTGAGGTGGATGAGAAAATGGGCTTCTCTGTGTAACTTTGTGGAGCTGGCGACAGCTTTAGTATTTCAAATATCCTTTGGAAATTTGAGTCTGACACGGAACATTTTTTCAGGTAAGCAATACTGTTGATGCCAGTGTAGCTTCAGCAGCTCGGCCTCCCCCAGGGCTCAGTGCTGAGGGCAGGCCTAGCATAGCCCCGACCTAGGTCTTCCAGGGGAGGGAACGGGGTGGTGGGCACTTTAGACACTGGCAGAACTAAGAAATACATTTTCTCTGATTAGACTCACTAATGCCACAGGACACTCACCAGGTGCCACCCTGTGGCTCCTGTGCTGTGATAGCCTTTAGGGGATACATGTGCTGGAGCCAAGAGTGGAGCAGTCCTACGGCTGCAGGTAAGGTTAGAAGGCGCCAGGCCCTCTCTGCGGGATGGGCTGACTGGCATTTGCAGAGCTCCAGGATGGGGTGGCTTCAGATTTCTATATTGGTTTCCTTCCTAGGTCAGGATTTGATGCAGATACTCCTTGGTTTGAGTTACAAAATCCAGCTCGTGGCTTCCTGACCCTTGGCGTCCTGGGAGGCTGTGGAGGGAGGGGGTAAGGTCTCAGGTTGCATCCCTAGCGCTCTGGAGAGGCTGGGACCCTTTGGTGATAACCCCCTTCCCACTGCCCCCCAGTGAAAGTGAGCACATTGCCCAGAGCCTCTCTGAGGAGAAAATCCTTGTTTAATGTGAGCACACGGAGCATTTAACACCTCTCTGCTGCTTGTGAACTCCCCTTCCATGGGGAAAGCAGCCTCCATGGGCAGAAAGCAATGCCCACCTGGAACATGATCACCTCAGCACACTGTTACTTTAGCTTATTTGTATCACTACTTTCTATTTGTGACAACTGTCATCGTTTTCATCCATTATGGAAGCAATAAAGTTCTAGTCCAAAATGTTTATCTTGATCAAGTGTGAGCTCACTAGAATACAAATACAAAACACTTTTTAGCGCAAGTGACCTGGACTACAGGGGAGAGTGAGGTCTATGAATGACTGAAGTGTGGGAAATGTTCATCTAGCCAAGCTACTCTAGCCCAGAAGGGTACACTGAGACAGACAGGAGAGTGTCCCATTAGTGGCACACAACCAGCTAATAGCAAGAGCCAGGGTAAAGAGCTCAGAATTGGGGTCTGCAGACTCCTTCTCTTTGGCTGTCTCTGCTTTGTGGCTGTCCCGGCTCTGCATGGCCACTCTGTGTGGTCCTTACAGTGAAGTGCAGGCTTCTACCTCTGCTACCTTTGGGCTTCCAGAGGCTCTGAAGAAGCTACCACTGCAACTAGTGCCTGTCTATCAGTTACAGAACTGGTGCTCAGTGACAATCAGTGGAAGGGTGGATGGATGGATAGACAACTGGATAGATGGAGACACAGATGGAGAGAGCAGAGGACGGTTGGGTGGATAAGTGATGTGGATAGATGGAACTATAAATGGACAGAGAAAGAGATGGGCAGAGGGGTAGATTGATGGTGAAGGAGACAGAGCAGATAGATGGATGGAGACATGAGTGAATAACATATTTGGATGATTATGTAGGGTTGTCCTGCTCCTCCTTTACCTATCTAAGCATATTTCTATTCTATGTGATAACTAGTAGAAAATTTTTTGAGACCAAAGAAACATGGTGACATTTCAGATGCCACAACAGACTTAAGGAGAGAAAAAGTTCCCCTGTCCAACAGCAAGTGAGACATCAAGGTAAAGGTGAAAAACAGCCCAAGTAGACCAGAGTGTAGCTTTTTACTTTGCTTTTCTTTGTGTTACTGGAATCGAATTTGAGGTCATCATATTATAGGTAGAAAAGCTAGTCAGACACATGGTAGGTAGATAGTTTAGAGCTGGCCCTCGAAAAGCCCACAGGGAGGAGAGTTAAAAAGACCTTCACTGAAGGTCAACATTACCAAAGGAGAAAACGGCCCCACCCACTGAGAGACTGATCTCTCCGGGGTGGAGGGCCAAGATTTTGATCCACCTAAGAGGAGTCTCCTGACTGGAGATCCTATACAATTGCTATGTGATTTGATTTCTCACTGGATCCTCATCTAGTCAGTATTGTCTAAGCAACTACACTTGGAATCTTGTTGGCTGATCATGGTTTTGTCCATTTTGTGATTTCTTATTGTAGCAATATTAGCTAAGAAACTGTATTTGCAATATTACTGGTTGACTATAATTTTGTCCCACCTTAAACCCACCCCACCTCATGGCTTTGCTCCATAAAACCCCTGTGAGGGCTGGAGATTTAGCTCAGTGGTTCCAGTGCCTGCCTAGCAAGCACAAGGTCTTGAGTTCAATTCCCTGGTAACCACATACAACAATACTAGGCATGGTGACTCATGTCTACCAGCAATTAGTACCACATACCACAATGCCAGGTGTGGTGGCTCATGCCTGTAATCTCAGCCTTGGGAGGCAGAGGCAGGAAGATTGCTGAGTTTGAGGCTTGTCTGGGCTGCATAGTGAGCTCAGGGCCAGCCTGGACTACAAAGCGAGGTGGGTTGGTTAATCACCTTTCTGGGTTCTCCTTTATGTCTCTCTTAGGCAGAAGCTTTCTTTCTCAATAAAATTTTCCTACTCAAACATTCATTGTTCCTAAAATTCATTCTTTGATTTTAGAGAACATGAACTTGTATGTCAGGTTGGGAACTAGATCTTGCTCCCCCATATCAAATGAGACCTGCAGAGATGTGCCAACAGCACCCCAACCCACAAGCAGGACTCCATGATCAGCATCAGCTTGGACTCCATCCTTCTTTGCCTCTGGAGCTAACTACACAGCAGAGGAAATGGCAGAAAGGCTGGCGACACGAGGGCCCATTCTCAGCTCTCACTCGTCCCTGTCCCTTCATACATGGAGCCGCAGTATAGCAACATGAACATCAATAGTCAGAACAGAGGAGGTGGGAGGGAGAGCTCAGAGCGCAGGCTCTGGTGTTCCAATCTGGCCCATCCCCTTTAAGGTGTATCATGCTGGGCTCCTTCTCCCCATTCTGTGAGTCTCATTCTATGGTGCAAGTATGGGCAGATAGGTGGAGACATGAATGAATAACATATTTGGATGATCAGGTAGGGCTCTCCTGCTCCTCCTTCACCTATCCAAGGATATTCCTATTCCATGTGAGAAGCAGCAAGTCACCAAGGAGCACACAGTTGTGGAAATCCTGGCTCCAGACAGCTCACGTCCCAAGGCGCCTGTTCAGAGCAGAAGCCAGGAGGCAGGGCTTGGCTGATTGGAACTGAGCTGGAACTGGGCCTAGGAGACCCCATCTTCCCTCTGCACAGGCCCATGGATGACCACATGCATCATAAGCACCTCCTGGTGCTTAATAACCTATCATCAGGTGAGTCTACAAAGATGGACTCAGAGGCCTGAGGGTGGCAGTTATTCAGTATGGAAGGGACCCTTCCCCTGAGCTCTTTCTGTACACCAAATGTGCCTGTGCTGGGGACCCAGCGCCTACTTTGCACTGCTCCACCACAGGCATCTTGTCCCATCTTGTCCCCTGACCTGTGAGCAGGGACAGTTGTTTCCAGAGGAGGACAAGGCGGCCAGCTGCAGGTCCAGGCCCAGGGCTGCTGGTAACAGAACAGGGATGCTACCTCCAGGGTCCAGCTCCAGAGCATAAGCATTACCTGCTCTGAAAACTTTATTCTGGAAACTCTTTTCACACTGAATTTCTTAAAACCTGTTTATTTCCTACTTTATGCCAAGTAAGCAGTTCAGCTCACAAACTATCTTAATCCATGGCATGAATTCATTTAAACAAAATATTGCCAAGCAACATAAAAGCAGAAATCCTCTTACGGCCCACGTGGGTATTGGCACTGTTTGTAGCAGGGGGCTCAGCCTCGTAGCCTCTGCCTGTAGACACAGCTGAGGCTCCAGGTGGGGCCGAGGGAGGCCTGAGGCAAGCCTCAGCTCCTCGGCTGGTCTTCAGCCTGGCGTCCTAGACCTGTGGGCAAGACTTTGTGATTGAATGAACTTTATGAACTTGGCTATGTAACATCCACACGCCCTAGTTTCCTCCTGCAAAGTAGTTCAGGGGAAGATATTATTACTAGTGTCATTTCCATTTATTCTACATTCAAAACTTTATAAAACTCTTTCACATGGAGGGTTGGCCCTGCTTTCCTCTATTGCAGCACTGGGTAGTAGAATTGGCTGAATTCAGATGTTAGAATTCTGGGGAAAGCAAAGCCGGTGCGTGGACGGACAACGTTTGCCCCGCAGTATCACAGCCGGGCTGAGTGCAGGTCAAACAGCCTCCGTCTCTCACCTCTCACGGTACAGCCTTTCCGCTGCTTCCTCAAGCAGAGCAAGAATGGTTTCTTCATTTGCATCCACCTAGATCGGCGCTGTGTTTCAGTGCACTGGGAGTGAGTCACCATGAGCACAGACCTGGGGCCGCTCAGTTTGTTGTTTGGCCCGGTGGCATGTCCCAGAGCAAGTTATTATTCTGTGTGCCTCAGGTTCCTCATCTGTAGACCCTCGAAATAGATTTACTCACTCACAAGGTGTCACCAGGATCAAATGAGTGGATATTTGAAAAGTGTTCAGCAACTGATATTGTATTTGTTCAAATGAAAAAATTAACCTAGGCATAAGTCAGAAGAGGATGGCATCTGTGGGATTTATTGTTACTCAAAACTTTCTGCTTCTTAATTAGGTTGAGACTTCATATTTATTTGTAATTAACATCACCAGTCTTTAAGAAGTTTAGGTTTGGAGCGAGGTTGCAAAATTACTCTGCACGTGCATGTTATTGGCCCATTTTATGAATGAGGAATCCTGAGGCTCAGAGAGATGATGGAGGTGACTTGCTTGAGGTCATCCAGCTCCTGGATAATATGCGTCATCCAGGACCCAAATCCAGCTCTCCAGCCTGAGCTGCTGGTCCCTGGGCCATCTTTCCCATAAGTGGCAACCCAGGCCTGCTAACTGAGCCAGGTTGCTAGGGGCCTGGGCTTTGGGCCAAAAGGCCACTGGAGGGGCTGCTGGAGACACACCGGAACAGGCTGCTCCCTTCCCCCATGCCAGGCTGGGCCTGCCCAGGACTTGGCTGATCGAGGGAACCCGGGACTGGATGCACTACAGACAAAACCCTGTGCTCCTTATAGGGAACCACTTACAAGCTGGCCAGAGGCAGCGGCAGCGTCTCTGCACCGAATACAGCCGCGGGACAGGCCTCATGGGCAGCATTTGCAAAGTGTCAGCAGATTTCGCACGAACTGCTGTCAGCTCCCACTAGTGTTTCTCTTAGCAGTCTGAGGGCTATTGCTCACGCGACGGACTACAGAGCTAAAATGTTGTCACACATCCGGAAAAGAGAGGCACTGTGAGCTTGACGTGGACCTGGCACCCGAGGCCCCCAGCCTGCGACAGGAGTCTTGGGTTCCCAACCTGCTTGGCTATGACCTTGCTGTGACTTTAGGAAAACTCCTCTCTGTGCCCATGAGCTGTGAGCAGAGGACACAGGCCAAATCCAGCGCGCAGGTGATTCACTGTCGCTAGAGAATTTTAGTTTTCATTCAAAAAAAAATTTTTTTTTGTCATTTATTAGTACATGATTATAGTTCATGCAGTTTACAAGGATCTTGGGGAGTGGTTATGTGCACACACCACAGCTTGTTTCCTTTTAAACTCTCTTCCCCTTTTCTTGTCCACCCTCCTTCCTCTCCAGTTCTACATTTTTCATCCTTGTTAATATTATTAATCTTGGCTCATGTTACAGCACATAATGTTTATATTCACTTAGGTTTTAGGTTCCATTGCATGGCATATTACTATTCTACCCTTTTCCCCCTTCTTGTCACTCATGATTCCCAGCAGGGGCCACTTCCCTATTGCAAGAGATCCACCTCCTTGACCCCTTCCACCCACTCATACTATTCTCCTCTTTTGTAGTTTGCCTCACTCAAATAATACCATATGGTTTTTAAGCTTGTGTGTCTGATTTCACTCAGCATTACATTTTTAGGTGCATTCATTTTCCTACATTTGCCTCAAATCTGTCCTTTATAGCTGAGTAGTATTCCATTTTATACAGACACCACATTTTCTTTCTTCAGCTGTCTATTGATGGGTACACAGGGTGCTTCCAGGATTTAGCTATGATGAATTGTGCTGCTATAAACGTTGGTATGCATGTCTCACTGTAATATGATTAATTCAGTTCTTTGGGGAAGATACTTAGCAGGGGGAATCACTAGGTCATATGGAATCTCTAATTTCAGTTCTTCGAGAAATCTCCTTACTGATTTCCATCATGGTTGTACTAAGTGACATTCCAAATATCACTGAAGGAGGGTTTCTTTTCCCCTATAGCCTTGGCAGCATTTACTGTTGTTTGATTTCTCTTTTTTTTTCTGGAGACAGGGTCTCGTTTTGTAGTTCTGGCTGGCCTTGAGCTCACTATGTAGCCCGAACTGATCTCACAATCACAGCAATCCTCCTGCCTCTGCCTCTGGAGTGCTGGGATTACAGATGTCAGCCACACCAGGCATTGTGGTATAGGGTTACTGGGGATCGAACTCAGGACCTTGGGTTTGCAAGGCAGACGCTGGACCACTAAGCTAAATCCTTGGCCCTACTATATTGTTTGGTTTCTTTTTTTTTTTTTTTTTTTGAGACAGGGTCTAGCTTTGTAGTTCAGGCTGGCCCTGAGCTCACTATGGTGCCCAGGCAAGCCGCCGCGAACTCAGCAATCCTCCTGTCTCTGCCTCCCGAGTGCTGGGATTACAGGCGTGAGCCACCATGCCCGGCATTGTGGTATGCGGTGTTGATTGTTGGTGGGCGTGTCTCCACGCCCAGCATTATATGTGGTTACCGGGGATCAAACTCAGGACCTTGCGCTTGCGAGGAATGTGCCGGAACCACTGAGCTAACCCTCCGGCCCAACTGTTTGGTTTCTTAATGATGGCCATTCTTTCTGGATTAGGACAGAATCTTAGGGGTGTTTTAATTTGCATTTTAGAGAGAATTTTCAACACTATAAATGTTTTGTGTAGAAGTACAAACCCTGGGTCCCTCTCAGAGGAGAGGCTCTGGCTCCCCAACCTTATACTCTCACAAGGCCACAGCTGACTGGCCCTGCACATGACCAGCTCTGGGGCAGTTGGGCCCTGGGGCTCTGCTGTGCCTCTGTGGCACTGGTGGCTCTCCTCCTCCTCACGCTGACCAGTACTGCCACCAGGGCACCCAAGGACACTCAGGTTGAAGCACAGCTGTCTTTGTGTGACTTCTGACTGGGTCCTCAGGGACCCTGGCTGAGTTAAACCTCCTCAAAATGGAGAGGATAAAAACCAAGGACATACAGGTCTGGATGGGACCAGTGGCCACAAGCAGTATGGGCCTGGGATCAGATTCCACTCAGCCATTTCCCCGCTGAGTGACCTTGGGTGAGTGACTTCACCTCTCTGAGCTTCTCCTTCCTCATCTGTAAAGCAGGAACACTAACAGGCAAAACTGAACAGGATCTCCAAGGCATGGCCCAGGCAGTTCCTCCACTCAGGAAATGCAGCTCTGTGACCTCTCACAGATCTCTCAAGCCACCCCTCCCCAACCAACTGAACAATCTGTCCAGTGCCAAAATGAGCTCTGGGATCCTTTCTCCGGGGTCTGAAGGAAACATGTCCTTTGGGTCACTATGACATAAAGAAAATATAACACTGTCTCTTTGGGAACCTCTGATCATGGGCTGAGGACCCAGCACAGGTGATGTGGGCCCAGCTACTGCTCCCTGGGGACCATGTTGATCCCCAGGACAGAACAAGGCCTCCAACATGACTCCTGCAATCCTGATTCAAGCTTTCAGTCCAGGGCCTTTGGCACTGCTAACACATACCTGCTGCCTCTTCCTGTGAATGAGCTTCAGACCCTTTCTAGGGGCAGGTGAGCAGCGAAGCCCTGATCCGCTCTGCCCAGAGCTTTTGGCTCTGAGCAAAGGCTGAGGTGTCAGGGAGACACAGTCACACTGAGAGGCCCCTGCTCAGCTCAGGGTGGACGAGCTTCTAATATTCCCACAGCATCTTCTGATTTGTAGATGTGCCAACAAATTCCAGTTTAAAGCCTTGGGTGGCATGGTACCATATGTACCCGTTAAGCACGCATCCTCCAAATTGGCCTGAGGCTCTGGTTTGGCACTTAGAATTTTAGTGGCTAAGAACACTGTAGGACACACAATCAGGAAACAATATGAAAAACACAGACCTTTTCCTTTGTGCACTGAGGGCAGCCTGAAGACACCAGCCAAGACAATCTTCTGGCTCATGGGTGTCTCGTTGCTCCATCCTGCCCTGGGCCTAGAGGCCTGGAAGTGCACCCCATTCCTTGGCCTCCCTCTCTGGTGCTTCTGAGCAGGGACAGCAAGAGTCAGAGGCAGCTGTCGAGCACAGTGTGCCATGGGAATCCCTCGGGCACCTCCCAGACTGCATTGCATGCGACAGTGACACAGCGTCCTCAGACATCCGCCCACACAGCCCTGCTCGGCCGGATGAGATGGTGCCCTCTCGTCTTGCCCGTCAGTCCTGCCAGCTCTGCACTGACCAGGCCAGTACAGCCTCTGCAGATGGTCCCCAGGGTGTGTTTTACCATGTGCTCAGCTCAAAGTGACTCCTGCAGCAAAAGCAATCTGAGGAAGAACCATCTGGAAGGACTAGAGAGAGAGAGAGGCCAGGTATACAGTCCAGGCTGGGAATTTTGCCTGATGTCACTAGCCAGACCAGAGTACCTCAATATTCGTGGGACACAGTCGAATACAGTCACCCCTTGGTATCCATGGGGGTGGGTTCCAGATTTCCCCTGCGGAAGCCCACATGCATGGGCACTCAGGTCCCTTACATACAATGCTATGTTACTAGCATGGGACTTATGTAAATTTTTACTAAGTATATCTTATACTTCAATCATCTCAGATTTAGAATATTAGAATACCTAATACAAATAGTTATGTATAACTATGTAAATAATTGTACCATATTGCCAATGGGAGAGTAACGAAAAACAGGTGGTACATATTTAGTAAGATGAATTCTATCTGTCTATCTATCTATCTATCTATCTATCTATCTATCTATCTATCTATCTGTCTATCTATCTATCTTTAGAGACAGGGTCTTTCTTTGTAGTTCAGTCTGGCCCTGAGCTCACTACGTAGTCCAGGCAAACCTCAAACTCACAGCAATCTTCCTGTCTCTGCCTCCCGAGTGCTGGGATTAAAGGTGTGAGCCACCAAACCCAGCATTGTGGTGTGTGGTACTGATTGCTGCTGGGTGTGAGTCACCACGCCCAGTATTGATGTATGTAGTTACTGTAAAATGAATTTTAAAAACAAGTATTTTCAGTTTCTGGCTGGTTGAATCCATGGATGCAAAATTTGGGGGACACAGGGCTGGCTACTCAGCTGGCTCTCACGTAGCAGAGGGGAGCAATTAGTTCCACACTGAGCACTGTTCTACTTCTATCCAGCAAATGCTAAAAATATGTAACAGTTAAAAGGACTGAACTGCTTCCAAGTAGCTAACTAACATTGTAGACAAAGCTCAAGAATATTTATAGGAATGCAAAAATGTCTAGCACCCAACAAAGTAAAATGCATAGTGTCTGACATCTAATAAAAAATTACCAGGTGGGTAAAAAAAGAAGAAAATTGCAATTGTAACATAAAAATACATGAATTAATAAAACCTGGTCCAGAGTTGATAGAGATGTTGGAGTTAGCAGATAAGGATATGCAGCAGCTATTGTAATAACATCCCATACACTCAAAAATTACTCAGAGATATGGAAGATAATTTTTAGTTTGTTTTGTTTTTTTGAGACAGAATCTCTGTGTAGTTCAGACTGTCCTTGAACTCACTGTGTAGCCCAAGCTGTCCTTAAACTCATAGAGATCCTCCTGCCCCAGCTTCCCAAGTGTTGGGGTTAGAGGTGTGTGCCATCACTCCTGGCTTCGATATTTTAAAAAAACACAAATCAAACTGAAAACTAATGTATGACATGAAAGAGATGCTGGATTATATCAGTGGTGAATTAGACCCCAGATAAGGAAAGATTAATGAACTTTAAGACAGCAACAAAAACTACTCAAAATGAAACAGAACAAAAACTGAAAAAAATATTAAGTAAGCTATGGGACAACTTTACATGCTGCTATGAGCAATCGGAGTCCTCACAGGAGAAAGGACAGTTGGTACAGAAATGAACATCCAAAGAAATCGTGGCTGAAAAAGTACTATAAACAGAATAATGAAGCCCAAAATATCATAAGCACAAGAAATGAGAAAAAAAATTAACCATCCCTCATAATAATTAAATTGCTCAAAGAAAATGATAAAGACAGCTCTTAAGGGTGAAGAAAAACTATATTACAACAGAAAACAGAAATGGTGATGGATTTCTCATTGGAAACAATGCAAATGAGGAAAGCATGAAACATATATAAATGAGAAGAAAGAAAATAAATTGTAAACCTACAAGTGAAACCATCATTCAAAATCAAAGGCAAAATAAAGACATTTTTAGACACATGAACTCTGAAAGGATCCATCACCAGCAGGCTCATACTATAAAAAAGTGGAGGGAGGTCTTTCCGAAAAAGGAAGCTGTTGGGTGCTAACACCGAATGGAGAGCACTGGAGATAGCTGTGACACAGGCAAAGATTAGATTTTTTAAAAATAATTCAAAACAAAATAATCGACTGCTTAAACAAAAACAGTATCAAAACAACATTATTTAAAATATATGTCAAAGTACAATGTCTGACAATAAGGACACAAAGATCAAGAGGAGGAGAAGCTGGCAGAGCCCCGTGTAAGGCAGGCTGCATAAAAATGCTCTAGGGTTACTTGGAGATAGACAGTTAAAGGTGTACACTGTACACTCCCCAAAACATCAATGAGGAAAATGTCAAATGAGAGCTACAACACTAATAAAAGAAATAAGAAAGGTTCATGAAGATATTCAGTTAATCCAGAAGACAGAGAAAAGAGAAGAGAAAGGGAACAAAGAAGAGACAATAACAAGATTGGACCATTCTCACTAGAGATAAAGACAGATAGGTTTAAAACTGACTGTGTCTATGATCTCAATAAGAGGAAGTACCCAGGCCTGTGGTTAAAAGGCAGAGACTGTTGGGCTGGATTAAAAAGCTCAGTACAACTCAATGTTTTTTTTTTTTAAATAATAAATATACTCAAATACAAAAACAAAGAAAAGTTAAAAGTAAAATGATGGAAAAAAATGGTACATAATCAAAAGCTGGAGCCACTATATTAATATCAAACAAAGTACATATCAGCCAGGTGTGGTGGCTCATGCCTGTAATCCCAGCACTCGGGAGGCAGAGACGGGAGGATTGCTGAGTTCGAGGCTTGCCTGGGCTACATAGTGAGCTCAGAGCTAGCCTGAACTACAAGTGAGACCCTGTCTCAAAAAAAAAAAAAAAAAAAACGAAAGTACATATCAGAGCATAGTGCGTTAGAGGGTTAAATAAGGTCATTTCTGATAGAGCCAGGACAGGAACTCTGCTAGTTTGAATGAGCCCACTGGTCGTCTTAGAGAAACGTAGTTTTCATTTTACTTAGGTGATGAACAGTCCCCAGAGGACACGTCAGTAAGTCACAGAGGACACATTAACAAGCCACAGGCCTACCATGTCTCTGACTCACCCTCTCAAAAGCCCGCCACAAAATGCTATTAAAAAGCTTCTTCACCTGGAAGAGACACCTTTTCTGTTCTACTTGCACAGAGAGGTTCCCCTCAGATTTAGCAATAAATCTGGACTGTTGAGATTGTGTCCCTTCTTTTCTGCTCATCTGGATCTGAAACCTGGTGGGGGAGGGGAGAGTAGAGCAGGGCTCTTTGTGCACTAGGAAGTGATGGGCAGCAGCAGCTCCTCCCAGGCTTACTCCTAGATCCCAAGAGACTTCTGTTCCTTGACCTCTGTTGCCTCCTTCCCCAAGTGTTGACTGCACAGGTTCAACTGCCCTCAGCAGCAGGGCTGCAAGGCTGTGGCTGAGGCGACCCTTTGGTGAGCCCTCAAAACCTGGAGGCAGTTTTCAGATTCTGACTACCAGACTGGGTAATCAACTCTCTTTTTCTTCCCTCCAAACCCTTCCTTTTCATGGACTCTAGTCCAGGACCATCCTGGCAGACCTCAAACCAGACATTTGTCAATCACTGCTAATCTATCACCTCTCCTGGGAGGGTAAGATTCTGGCCCAGTTGACTTTCTCATGACACCAGAGAAAGCCAATACGACCTCCCCTTCCCTTTCCAATCATTTTCCTTCCTTCCCATTTTCTATGTGAGAACTCCTCAAAAGGAAGACCTCCACACTCTGATGAGGGTGTGCTTCCTTTCAGTGTGCAGGACAACCTTGTCTGGGGCCCAAGGATCCTGATCAGGATCCCGATTACGGAGTTGGCCCTGGTTGGCTTTCTTACACCCCATGATGGACAGTTTGGGATTAAAAGGAGATATTAAACTAAAAAAAAAAAGTCTTTTACTCTACTTCCTTGTGGCCCCAATACCGACTCAATAATGGGTCATGCTGGCTGGCTTTAGATTTCCAGATTCTCTAAGACCTTGATTACTTCTTCCAGAGAAATGTCAAATGGTCAGAAGTTTCCTACATCTAACCCCTTTTACCCTCCATGAGCAAACTTCCCTCTGTCCTACTTTCCTCCAAATTGTTCTTGCCAACCATCTAGCCTAACAAAAACTCTTATTTCTACTCCCAACCTGATAGCATCCAGTGAATGACCCATTTGCATTCACGTTTCTCCCTCAATTACTGATTTAGAACATTCCCAACAAAGCATGGGGGTCCTCCCTAGAAAATTCTGATGAATTCAGAAAATAATTCCTCCTACTTGCTCAAATGTGTGAGGTCACTTGGGGGATATTTTCCTTATCCTCTTGTTCATCCTGACTGACAAGGAAAGGGAGCATTTAGGGCTGGTGGCTGAAAACCACACCGATGAGCTCCACCACCAGCACCCCGACAGGCCTGCTGAGGCAGCTCAAGCTGTCCCCAGGGCTGAACCCGGAGACCCCAAAAGGACAGATCAACTTGGCGACTCCGGTAGGGCAGAGCACAATCATAGGATCACTTGCTTCCTGGCAGGAATGGAAAAAAATCAAATAAACGGGTCAACTACAAGTGCTCAGAGAAATCAACCAGGGGCCACATGAAACCCCTTTTATGAATCAATTTTCAGAGGCCATGATTAAATACAAAAACTCACCTCCTAACTCTCCTGAAAATCTAATTCTTCCACATATCCACTTCATCTACCAACTTTACCCATGTAGCCACAAAAAGCTCCCAAAATTAGAAAATGGGCTCCAGACTCCACAAAAGGAGCTTATAGATACTGACACTAAACCTTTCACCAATTGAGATGAGGGATATAGAATTCCAAAAGAAAAACAGACTAAAGCTAAATATCAAATCTTGGGCTCGCTAGTTCAACCCCCAGCTGAAAAACCTTTCCAAAGGCTCTGCCTCACACCTACCTAGCAACTGTTTGCATTGTGGCAATCCAGGCTGCTGGGCAAAGCCTGCCCTGATCCCAGACCTATAAAGCCATGTCCAAACTGTGGACAGTGGGGTCACTGGAGAGTGAGTTACCTGCTAGGAAAGTGAGCCCTTCCTCTGAGTTCTCTGCCTCCAGGTGACCTGACATCTGGAGAAGACCTGGTGGCCCTCATGGCCTTATCTTCAGCTGCCCATGGATGAGGCCTGGATCCCAAGTCCACAGATAACAGTGGTGGTCGGAAAACAGATTTCCTTGTGGTTGACTCAGGGATAAGCATCTCTGCTTATATTGAATGTTCAGGACCTTTGCTCCTCTTGTCTACTTTAGTTGCTGGAATGAAAGGGCTAACAGAAATATTAGCCAAGAGTCCCACGTGATAGAGACCCCCTGATTTTTAGGCCATATAATTTCAGTTAGTCTTTCCTGTGAATCTCCTACTGCCCCATACCCCTCTGAAGAAGAGAGATCCTCCATCACTTAAGGGAAACTGTATATATTCCCTTATTTCCTTCTCAGCCTTTCCTATCCTACCAGTCATAACCCCCCAGTGAGGCCCTCCCCTCTGAAGAGACCCAATGTAACCAATCATAAATTAACACTCTCATTTGGGACACAAAACATTTTCATAGCCTTATACCCTCAAAAGAACCCTTTCTCAAGAAATAGCTCTACTCAAAGAGGGGACATGACTGTTACAGTGGTGGTTTCTTTGTAGAAAATCAGTCTTTCCTGAAAGTTGCAAAACAAATTCTTGCCATGTTTTGCATGACCAGTTCTACACCATATCATTCTCTGTGCTCAATTCCTACAGACTCACAAATGTCTTACAGCTAGTTTTAGGAGCTCCTTGCAAAATATTATTGCTCAATGCTCCATATGTTAAACTACCACCAAAGCAATCTCAGACCTCTTCCCTTCCCTACCCCTCAGTTTCAGAAATCTTGGCAATTACTGGCAAATAGACTTTACTCACATAATACAATTAAAAAACAAAGATACTTCCTTGTCCTAGCTGACATCTTCTCAGGATGAATAGAAGCCTTTTGTATCTCAAATGAAAGATCCTGTAGAGAAGATCCTACTCACTGAAATCATTCCCCACTTTGGACTAATTTCTATCCAAACCAATGACAGGCTTGAACTTATCCCACAGATCACCCAACAAGTAGCCTTCACCCAAAATATAACCTGGAAGTTCTATATTTCATATCAACCACAATCCTCAGATAAGGTTGAAAAGGCAAATCTCATTTTTTTTTTGAGACAGGGTTTAACTTTGTAGTTGAGGCTGGCTCTGAGCTCACTATGTAACCTAGGCAAGCCTCGAACTCACAGCAATCCTCCTGGATCTCCCTCCTGAGTTCTGAGGTTACAGGGGTGAGTCACCACTACTGGCACCACTATTGGTGTGTGGTACCAGGGATCGAACTTGGGACCTTACACTTATGAGGCAGATATTAGAACCACTGAGCTAAATCCCCAGCCCCACTAATCACATTCTTAAACAAAGCTTAATCAACTTGTCCCTCCAGGTCCACTAAGACTGGACTTAAATTTCTATAGCAGACACTCCTGCCAATTTACTAGCAGACCATAAGTGGTAGGTGCTTCCCCATAATTTGGCTGTATTATATTTGGAGACTGATCAGAACCTATCTGGCTCAGATGGGCAGGTCACATGGCAGAGCTTGGCAAGAACAGATCCTCTGCCAGTGGCTGTCATAGAGACCTAGGTCCTGGTCTGTGACATGGCAGGGCCCTTTTGAGTTAATTTCCATCCGTCAGTGTGACCCCCATTAAATTCATTTCCCTGAATTATGGCTTCCCTCACTGACCTGTTAGGTTGCTGGTTAATTATGACCTAGTCCTGGTCTCCATTTGCTTTCCTCTGCAAGAAAGCAGTGCCTACCTTTTACAGCCCCACCTATGATAACCAGAGTCACCAGATGTCTCACTCACTAAGTATCTCACATATACCCTGCTCTTTTTCCACTGCGTATAATCAATCAGCACTGGAAATCTTGGGTGTCTTTTGTCTCTGTTGCCTAGAGAACCTTAGTCGAGCCCAGAGCCTGCTTCCTCTTTCAAGACTTGTTTCTGTGTCTTTTGTTCTCTCTCACTTGCGTTGTATTGGCTTGCAGCCAATTAAGACCCATGGCCAGGGTTCCCAGTAAACTACTCCTGGTCCTTTTCAAACTCAGATATCTTCCCTACAGACCTCTTGTACTTAGCTCCTTTGAGGTTCTATATAGAAGGCCCCTCATTGCATTTGCACTCCTTATCTCTGATTCAAACCTACTTTCCCCTCTTTCAAACTCCTTAACACCCTTAGGCATCTCATTTGGAACTACTTTGACTCAACCCTCCTCAAACCGTCCAGCAGTCTGAACATTCTTATTCCTCCATTACTACAACCTGGACACTGTGTATATATAAAGCTCCCTAACCCTTCTCAAGGATTAAAAACAAATGGGCAGCCCCCTTTCAGATAATCCTGACCACCCCAACAGCAGCAAAATTAAAAGTTAATTCCTCCTGGCCCCACTTCTCTCTATAAATGGCTCCACTTTTCCAGTGCACACAAACTAGCCCCACATCTTTGAAGATCACCAAATTGCCTCCTGTGACTGAAGAGATCGAAGACTCAGACAGTCCTATAAGTTTTTATCTTCATAACTTTGCCCATTTCTTGACCATCCTAATAGAAAATTCCTCCATTATTTTCCATCTTCCTCCCTAGACACCATAATCTAAGGCCTACAGCTACAGGAAACCCTCTCAGACATCTTCCCAGAACAAATCACCACCTTTACTTTCTGTGTTTTCCTGCTCTAATCCTTTCTTTTCAATATTACTCATACCCTTAATCCCCAACACCACAACACAGACCCCTCCTAGCGACCTCAGTTTGACAATTTTACATGGCCAAAATCATCCAAACCTTTAATGGAACCGTCCAATCACCCTGCAAGGTCTGTCTCCATTTTTCCCAGATAGTAGACTCAGTAATCCCTGGTCCCTTTGGGATATGGATAAATACTTCTTCAGGGATACACTGGCCAAGACTTCAGTCCCAGCCACACACCCTAGCTGAAGGGTCTGACATCAGACCTATGGATGCACTAAAGGGTATCAGACAGGCTTTAAAGGCTGAGCAACTGCCACAACGGGCCATAACCAATCTTTCCCCAAAAGGACACCAGCTAACCCAACCTGTCCTCTGTACATTTCTTGAAGCAAAGAAGATCATTTTATTCCAGTGGGCTCTTTAGACTCCTCCCTCTGCAAAGCCACTATCCATCTCCTCCCACCTTCTGATCACTACAACTTAAACCATACAGGAATTCTTTTATAGGTATTTGGGTACACTTCCTTCCAGCATAGTCCAAACACTACACATATGAATATTGCCAGGACAGGGGAAAGGACCCCTTGAAAGACAGTCTCCTAGTCCATAGAGGTGCCCCCAAAGGCAAACACCTCAATACACCTAACAGCAGAGTATTCCTAAACCAAAAATTCACTGCTCTTATCTAAGAGGATCCTACAGTACTACAGCCAGCCTTATCCCTCACTCCCTTCACAGCTGCAACCATGCCTTTCACATATGGGAGAAATTCAAGGCAGTCCAATATTTACTTTCTAACCTACCCAACCCAGACCTCCTCCTATCCCACTCTGATCACACAGGGTACCTTTTCCTAGAGAGGGACATCTTCTGGGAGACAAAGCATGTATTTGCTTACCTACCAACTGGATTGGAATCGTCACATTAGGCCTCTTTTACTCCCATCCTTTCCTTAACAATATCTGATTTACCCATCCCTTTCTTCTCTCTAACCCATGTCAGGGCACAGCATGCCATTCAGCTAGTCCCTTTAATAGTCAACCTAGGAATAATCACAGGGACTGGAATAGAAATCAGGGTCCTGGGAGTCTCACTTTCAGAGTTTACCAGGCTGTCAAAGGAACTCGCTGAGGAACTCAAATAAGTTTCTGACTAACTGGAACACTTGCAAGGTCAAGTAGACTCCTTGGCATCAGCCATCCTCCAAAACCATTGGAGGCCTTAATCTCCTGACAGCTCCTCAGGGCAGCATATGTGCTCTACTCCAAGAATAACGCTGCTTTTCACCAACAAATCCAATCTCATCAGAGATAGGGCAAAACACTTTCATTAATGTGCTTCCAAACTCCTTGAAAACTTTTCCAATGGTCTGTTCCTCCTTCCTCTTCAGTGGCTCTGACTCCTTCTGGCTCCTTAATGCTCATTACTCTTTTCCCTCCCAATATAATTAATCTATTTCAAAGAATTTTTTTCAGGAATGAATATCAACTATCTCCTAGGCAACTACTCAAAACACCTCCAAACGGCCTTCCTTCTCCAAAACATTATCATTGGACTGGGGATTTAGCTCAGTCACATGATGCCTGTCTTGCAAGTGCAAGGTTTTGAGTTCAATCCCCTGTACTGGGGTTGGGGGGGGGTAGGATCAAAACATCA
Source organism: Thryonomys swinderianus (assembly GCA_004025085.1). Classification (NCBI taxonomy): domain Eukaryota; kingdom Metazoa; phylum Chordata; class Mammalia; order Rodentia; family Thryonomyidae; genus Thryonomys; species Thryonomys swinderianus. Next base: position 25,447 of record PVIC010007325.1, on the reverse strand, counting down.
TTATCATAAACAACAGCAACAAAATGAACAGTAAAACAATAACAACAAAACCCTTCTTTGCCCCTTCTCAGCAGGAGGAAGCCAAGAAAAGAATAACAACCCATTTTCCTATACCCCTGTAATAGCAGGAATGATAGACCCCGGATAGGGACTCTGTCAATTCAAATGTGCCTACTGGCCGTCTTAGAGAAACATAGGTTTCATTTTACTTAGGTCAGGAAGAGTCCCCAGAAGACATGGCAGCAGGTCACAGAGGGACACATTAGCAAGCCACAAGCCCACCATTTTCCCAACTCAACCCTTGAAGAGCCTGCCTAAAAATGCTATTAAAATGCCTCTTAACCTGTAAGAAATAACTTTTCTGTTCTGCTTGCACGGGGAGGCCCTTTCCTCTCAGGTTTAGTAATAAACCTGCTTGGACTGTTGAGTTAGCATCCCTTCTTGCCCACTCAGTTTCAGTGGGGTGTACTGGCACATGCCTACGATCTCAGGTACTCAGGCAGAAGGTCTGTGTAATCATAATGGAGTCAGTTCATTAAGAGACATAACCCTAAATGGTTAAGTACTGAAAAGAGAGCTTAAAACACACAAAGCAAGAAACAATAGAAGTAGCTTTTCACAAATTCACAAGCATAGTTGGACATTTCAATACCTCTTTCTCAGTATAGGATAAGTGTCAGAAATAGAGCAGAAAACCTTTGCAAGTTTATGCAGTGATTTATGAAAACACTTTTCAGATGCAACTCCCATAGCACTATCCATAAAGGAACAAATTGATAGTCTAGACTTCATCAAAATTTAAAGTTTCTGCCCTTTGAAAGACACTGTTGAGAAAATGAAAAGACAAGGCAAAGACACACAGAAAATAAGTGTCAATCATTATCTAATAAGAGACATGTATTTAAGAAAAAGACACATATCCAGAAAATATGCGGAAACCTCAGGACCAAACAATAAGAAAATTAACAATTGAATATGAAATGGGGAAGATTTGAACAGATCCTTCATCAAAAGACAGAGGGCTGGGGATTTAGCTCAGTGGTTCCAGCTCTGCCTGGAAAGCACAAGGTCCCAAATTTAATCTCCAGTATCACATATCACAGTCCTGGGCATAGTGGCTCACACCTTTAATCCCAGCACTTAGGAGGCAGAGGCAGGAGGATTTCTGTGAGTTCAAGGCTGCCTGGGTTACATAGAGAGCTCAGGGGCAGTCTGAACTACAAAGCAAGACCCTGTCTCAAAATAACAACAAAAGAAAAAAACAAAAAACAAAACATATTGTAGTATCCCATTTATAGGACTCTCTAGCAAATGCAAACTTGCAATTTTTAACCACAGAAGGCAGGTTAGTGGTGGATAGGGTGGGGGAGCATGTCAGCAGCAAGCACTACAAAGACAAAAGCAAATCTCTAGGGTGATCAATGTGTTCAGTACTGATAATGGTGATAGTTTCATTGGTGTGCACATACACTTTAAATATGTCAAACATCATTAATGTCTCAATAAATTTCCTAAAAATACAAGTAAATAAAAAGATCTCTTCTGGGGTCTGCACTACCCTCAAACTGCAGCCCAGATTTCTAGAGGAGGCTGCGGGGCCCTGGGAGGATACACTGACCCTCCTGGCCTCTCCAGCCTCACCACGGCTCTTCCCAGGCCACTCCGCCATCCCACCTCACAAGCCAGCCACCAGCCACCAGCCACACTCCTCCTGCTGCCCCAAAGAAGCACGTGTCATCTTGCTTCTTAGTTCTGTATCTGCTGCTCTCTCTTCTGCGGGTGTCTTTCCCACCGTCAGATTCACCAGGCACCTTCAGCTAATCCTTAGCTCTTCAAGCCTTCGCTAATCCACTGACTGCTCTGGACTTTCACACTCGGTGTTTCATAATCAGCCACTTATTTAATCTCTCATAACAGGCTCCCAATCAGTATGTGCTAATTACAAGTACCAAAGCCTATCCTAGACTATGTCCTCCATAAGAGCAGAGATCCAGTTTGATCAGTTACTTTAGAATCCGCAGTATCAATAACAGAGAATTTACTATGCACCAGCTGGTATTCTAAGCATTCTGCAAAAATGAACTCATTTAGTCTCCAAGGCATTCTGACAAGGTAGACACTGTCATTGTTCACATTTTCCAGCAGAGCAAACTGCATCTTGAGGAGGCTTAAAAAAATTGCTCATAGTCACACAGTGAGCAAGCCCGTACATCCTGCAAACAGAGCTCAAGTAGTTTTTCCATCAAGTCCAATCTCCTAATAGATTGGTTGGGGCCTGGGGCCTCCTTTTTATATTAAATTGGATACTAGGCCAGCTACCACATGGTCCTATCCTCTTGGCTATGATTGGTTAGAAGTGATCACACACACCAAGGTTGGTCCTACGGGATCAACAAAACCCAACTGCAGGGCCGGAGATTTAGCCCAGTGGTTCTGGCACTTGCCTAGCAAGCGCAAGGTCCCTAGTTGGATCCACAGTAACCACATACAACAATACCAGATGTGGTGACTCACACCCACCAGCAATCAGTACCACATACCACAGTGCTGGGTATGGTGGCTCATACCTGTCATTCTAGCTCTCGGGAGGCAGAGGCAGGAGGATTGCTGAGTTCGAGGCTTGCCTGGGCTACATAGTGAGCTCAGGGCCAGTCTGAACTACAAAGCGAGACCCTGTCTCAAAAAAAAAAAAAAGAAAACAAACAAACAAAACACAAACAAACCCATAAAAACCCCAAAACCTCCAACCTCAGCTGCAGAACTTTTGCTGCTGTGCACTTGCTTTCCTCTGTCTAGCTGAGCTTTCTTCTGTGTCACTGAGCTGCTGAGATGCAAGTGGAGCTGTTGAGAGGAATTTTTACTTTACTGGTGGGATCTTGGCTGAGAACAAAACCAGTGCAGAGTTGATGTCTCTGGATCCAGCCTTGCCCAAAGCTATCCATTTTAACTACCAGAACCCACGTATTACATTTTAGTTTACGACAGTTGAAACTGAGTTTGTGAGGCTTGCAAGGAAAATGATTAAGCAATGATGTAAGACAGGGAACTATTTATAGAAGCTGATGAAACAGGCCCTGGAGTATACGACAAGGGGCACCAGAACCTCGGAACTGTAGAGCTGTAAAGGATTAAGAGCTCTGAGCACATCCTATGTGCTGATCGTCATGCTGGTCAGGGCCATTCAGTTCTAGAAGGCTGCTTCCTACATCAGTGCCTGGTTCTTCACCTGCTGTTCTCTCCTGGGAGGTGCACTGGCTTTGCTTGTGAGACAGTGATCCCCGCAGTGAGCTCCTACTAACCCTGAGGCCAACCGCCAGGTACTGCGGCATCCTGGATTCACAGCTCTGGGAAGCCGTGCTATTTGAGGCGTGTTGTCTCCCAATCTGCCAGATGGAATGATGAACAGAGGGGAGGGGGACGGCAGCTGTGGGGTTAGGCACCAAGACAGGAGCTTCAGAAACAACCTCTGGCTGTTCACTTGTCACTCTTGGGGGTGGGAGAAGGAAAGTCACAGAAATAATTCCTTATCTTGCTCACAGGGCAGCAAAGGCCACAGAGAGGTTCTCTTTAATGGATGCAGGGCATGGATTAAAAAACATACAGACATGAGAAGCCGAATTCCTAAGTCACAATTTATCCATTCATCTATTTATGATCTAGCCACCCATCCACCTATCCAGGTATGCACAGTGACTTAGCTCCGAGAGGTGCAGCTCAGTGTGCTGAGGACTTTCCATGGTGGGTTTTCTACTCATATGACCTCCAGGACATCAGTAAAATCCTAGTCAACTAAGGGAACAACTCATGCCCTGCAGTCCTCAGCGGAGTCCTTCCTGCTTCTCTGTATGCACCGAAAAGGCTGAGGAAGATGAGTGCCCATCTGGTGCCCAGGCCTTGCTTTCTAATATCATTCACCTCCAAGAGAAGTCAGCGATCCTGGGAGGAATGACTGGTATCAGGGCTGGGCAAGATTAGCTTCCCAATGAACCAAGGCTGCCTTCTGTACCAGAATGTTAAGGAGGTGCTTGTACCTACCCCACCAACAGCACAGCAATGATGCTGCCAATACACGTGCCAGCTTGTAGCAGCTCCAGTGGCCAAATAGGGAAGAAGGTGATCATTCAAGCAGTTACATATAGTGTTGGGAGCAATTCTACATAATTTTTGGGAAAAGTCATTTCACAATTAAAATTATGATTAGGTCTAGTTTTCCTGGTTGGCCAGCTATGGCATGTTGAGACATAACTCTATTTTCACTTCTGGTCACAGATATGACCTCCATGGTCATGATGCTGTGATGCTACAGGGCAGGACTACACCACCGAAGACATCCTGGGGATGGACAAATTCCCAATCAACACAAGTTCTTGGTGACCTAGGATCTTCCTTTACATAATTCCTTATTGTTCTGGGATTATCACAGGCCTCTGCCTTCTGAGTCTTTAGTTACATTTGTTACTCCTAATGCACTGAATAAAGGTGCGGCAAACTAAGGGTCTTTCCTCTTTGCTGCCTACAGCAGGATCGATCAGCCCCAAAGCTCAGTTTCTTCTCTAAGTCTCATTTCTGCCTATTTATTAATTAATTTGCCTTGTGCTGTCATGACTTGTGGGAAAGTAAGACTTACTACAGAGGTTCTAGTAATGTCCCTTTTTCCTGTTCCTCACAGTAAGCATAATAATGAATTAGATATCTTTTGTGGAAAACAACAGGGATTCATGTTCAGGGAGCTAGACATTTTATAAATGGTAATCAAGATATGTTATGTCCATGTATCAACCCCATATGATGAATGTAATTATCATATGCTGCAAACATGCAACAATAAAATTCTTCAAAAATTAAAAAAATACAAATTTTGCACTCAAAAAGTGGATATGTCAATAAATCAATGGGAGAGAAGGCAGGGATTATTCTAGATGCAGATTGCTAAGGTCAGCCTGGTTAATGCAGAGGTAGTGCTGGGATTGCCAAAATTAGCGCTTTGTAGGTATCATCATAAAGATTGATCAGGCAAGAATCAGCAATGGATGGTGGACTAGGTAAAACTTCAAGGAGAAGCAGAAGTGTTTACATGGTCTCCAAAGGTCTGGGACAGACTGGGGAGAAACTTGTACAGCCAAGTGAAGAAGTCAAGTGACACCTTGCTTTGGTAACCAAAAGGACCATCTCCAATGTGGGCATCACGTGCTCTAGAAGAGGCAGTCAAGGACTCAGGCTGGGAATGCTTAACTGGAAGCTAATCCCGAGGAAAAGCCAGGGAAACCCACAATGAAGGGGATTTTATATAAAAAATGAAGGACTAGAGTCTTCAAAAGATTCAATATAAAAGACAAGAAATGCTGTGTAAATGCTCAGAATTACAGCAGCTTTTACTGGAAGCTGAATGTTCCCAACAGGTGCATGTGTCAAAGGCTAGCCCCAGGGTGGGGCCACTGGGAGGTGGGAGAGCCTATGGGAGGTGAGACCTGGCTAGAAGTCTTAGGTCACTGGCCTTGAGGGGACAGTGAGATGCTGGCCCCATCCTTTCCTCTGTGCTCCATGGTGGACTATGCTAGGTTTACTCTGCCACATACTCCTCCCCACTGCCATCCAGCATGCTCTCCAGGGTGAAAGGCCACAGGTGTGCTTGCTCAGGGACACAGCCTTTCCCCATTCTAAGTCATTTTTCATGGATTTTGTTTCAGTGGCAGAAAGCTGATTAATATACCTGCTGAGGAGGCTGGACATCCAGATGTATATCAGATCCTGGCCTAGACCCTATGCTGCAAGGAAAAGGGTCCCATGGACAAAGCTGAAACAAGAGCAGCAGATCAGAGGAAAGTACTGTAACACATACCAAAAGCACAAGCAATGATAGAGAAATCAACAAAACTGGGGCCAGTGATTTAGCTCAGTGGTTTCAGCATCTGCCTGGCAAATGCAAGATCCCAAATTAAATCCCTGGTACCACACATCACAGTGCTGGGCATGGTGTCTCATGCCTATAATCCCAGCCCTTGGGAGGCAGAGGCAGAAGCAGAAGGATTGCTGTGAGTTTGAGGCTAGTCTGGGCTACATAGTGAGTTCAGGGCCAGCCTGAATTACAAAGTGAGACCTTGTCTCAAGAAATTAAAAGGGTGGGGGGGGGGAGGGAGGGAGAGAGGGAGAGAAAGAGAAGAAACTGTACTTAATTAGAAACTTGTATGCATTAGAGGGGCATTATTAATGAAATGAAAAGACAGCCTATTGAATGGGAAAGAATATTTGCAAATTATTTGTCTGGCAAGGGTCTAGTAAATATATAAATAACTTATAAACCAACAATAAAAATCCAACATGATTTAAAAATAAGTAAATGACTTGAACGGCTATTTTTCAAAGATACACAAACAGGCAATGGGCCTTTGAATATCTGAACCAGACACATGCAAATTGAGGCCACAAGATTCCATTTCATACCACACGCAGGATGGCTGCGATAAGAGTTTCAGCAAGGATGTGTAGAAACTAGAAACCTTGCACATCACTGGTGGTAATGGAAATAGTAGCCACAAGGGAAAATATTTTGAAGTTTCTCAAAAAGTTAAACATGACCATACAGTTATTCTAGTTAAATGTAATTCTAGTTCTATGTATATGCCAAAGAATTGAAGACAGGAGCTTAAATAAAATATTTGGACACATATGTTCAGAACAAAACTATCATGGTCAAGAGGGAGAGACAGTTCACCTATCCACCTGCTGATGGATTAAGAAAACAGACCCAGCTGCAATCTCTGTTGTCTCACTCACACAAAATGACCCAAATTTATAAGGCCATAAAACAGAGTGTACAGGCTGCAGGAGGCTAGAGGAGGCATCTAAGGAACTAATTATTGGGTATGGGGCTTCTTTTTGAAGTGATGGAAATATTATGAGACAAGATAGAGACGGTGAAATGCAATATCCAGAAAGTACTGTTACTGAGCTGTTCGCTTTAAAACAGCTACCTTTGTACTATGCAAATTTCCATTCATTAAAAAGTCTATCAGTGTTAATTGTATGGAGCATATAAATTGCCCATGGTTATGTAATAGAATGGCCTTCCAAGAAATAAACACTGAAGTATTTAGGGGTAAAGACATATGTTGAATGTGAGTTACTCTTAAATGATTTAAGAAAAAAATATTATATATGTGGATAGGGAGATGGTAGATACTAAGTGATGGACAGAGAGGGACTGATATAGATGAAAAGAAATAATGTGCATATGTAGTAAAACAAATGAAATACGATGCACCTGTAAGTGAATCTAGGTAAAACACACAGGTGTTCCTTAGTATTCTTGCAAGTGTTCTGTAACTCGAAATGATTTCCAAGTTAAAAATAAAAAGTGTGTGTGTTGCTCAAAATAAACCCAAGGTGAAAAGCTTCAAAGGACATTTCTGGGACAGTGAAATGCGAATATGTGCTGTGGAGTAAGTCATATCATATAGACTCATGATGATGAAACTTTTAGAGACCGAGTGCTCAAACCGCAACCCAAAACCCACTTATGTATCACAAAGTGCCAACACTGCAGTCAAACCTAGATATCTGATGCTTGGCTACTGGTGTGCCTAGACTTGTGTACCAACCGAGAGGGTTCTGCACGCCCACTGCAGCATGTGTGCCATGGGTCACCACCACTGATTTAGACTGATGTTAAATTTCCAGTTTGATACCTACTCTGGGCTTATGTAGGAGAATGGCTTTGTTCTTTGGAAGCATGTGGTGAGGCCTTTAGGAATGGAATGTAAGGAAGTTTGCATTGATTTGGAAAATGTACACCCACACATGCATACATACACTGAGAGAAAGCACATAAGGAAATGCAAATAACTGATGGATAAAGTAGACAAGCATTTTTTGTACTAGTCTCGCAATTTGAAATTGCACCAAGACAGAAGTCACAAAAAAGGGGAATAGGACGGGGTGAGCCAGGTGCCAGGCACAGTCTAAAAACAGGCTCTGCACTTCCCTCCCCAGCACACCCTGGATAATGCCTGGGAAAATGATTCACACATCTCCCAGTAGTCCTCACTTCATCTTTGGGTAGGCAGTTCCAGTTAGGAAACCATCTAGGTTCCCCTTGGTCCTCATTTTTAAGCTTTCTTATGTGATTAGAATGGCCAAGAGAAAGAAAGACAAGGAGGCATCAGCCTGCTGGTGTTTGTGTCACTGTGGTGCTCACAGTACCTTTGTTGTGTCCCCACTGAACCTGGGCAAGTGGCCCGTTGCAAAGATGTTGACACATGGAGCCTGCTGGTTGGAGATAAAGCTGTCTCTTGTATTCATGGGTGATAGCTTCCACAACTTGTGTGGATCCCAAAAATCCAAAAATGTTTGAAGTTGCATTATAAAATGGTACGGTATTTGCCTAGCTCTTAAGCACACTCTCCTGTATACTTTATATTTAGGTTACTTAGAATGCTGAATGTAAATGCTATATGACTGGTTGTTATGTCATGTTATTTAGGGAACAATGACAAGAACAAGGCCTGTGCATGTTCAGTACAGTTGCAGGTTTGCTTTTTTTTTTTTTCCAAATATTTTCGGTCCACACTGGCTGAATCAATTGGTACAGAAGCTGTGGACACAGAGGGCAGCCTGCATACCTGTCATGGGTGACAGAATCCCAGCAGACAGCTTTCCCTTGAGACAGTGTGCAAAGTCTCTGGATTCAAGTGTCTCAGGGACAGAAGGCAGGGAGTATGGGGATGTCTGCGGAGTCTTCACTTATAAATTAGACAAATGGCCTGTTAGGGGACACTGAGATCTATGAAGACCGCTAGGTTTCTGCAGATCAGGCTGATATCAAGCTTTATCACATGGCCTGGGGGCATCAAGGGGGCTCAGATGCTGAAGCCCATTTTGGACACTGCCCCAACCTAGCCTCGATGCTGGCACTCTGCTTGTCAGGCTCTCTACAGTGTTTGCCACTCCTACTTCATCTGCATCCATCCCATCATGCCTCCCACTTGTGGTACTTCCTAAGCATGACAGGACTTCTGGCTCTTGCAAGATGAGGGCCTCTGGTCTTTCTTCAATTATTCCTTTTTTCTTCCCAGAGTCCTTGCCTGGCTCCACCTGCTGAGTGGACACTCAAAGCCACTTGCTGACTAAAGCAAAGGAGCCAAGTGAGTTAATAACAAGAGCCATCCTGGAGAAAGATTTTCCTGACAGTAGAATAAAGGACAGGTCGGGGCAAAGTCAATCACCAGTGCATCCTTCATTATGTGGTATTGAGCACCTCGTTTGTGTGAGGCGCTATGTTTAGACTTGAAGCCAGAGGAGGTGCCTCTGTCTGCCCTCCCTCCCCTACTGGAACCTGATTCAGCATGAGGGGACAACATGTGGAACATGAAGAATAACACAGGTGCACAGTGCCCTGCACACACACAGCAGCAGAGACAGTACAGCAGGATGAGGCAAAGTGCCGCTGCTGGGTGAGGGGCTGGTGGGTGACACAGAAGCCCTGGCATGCTGCCGTTCAGTGCAGCAGTGCAGCATCATTACTTGGGGCCAGTGGGTGCAGGGTGGTACAGAAGCCCCTCTGCCCTGCAAAGATTCAGGCAGGGAAAGCTTTCTTTTAACTATTCCTGATCATTCAGGTTTGAAACCTGGCCTCACAGAAGCTAAGAAGCAGGTATATAAGGGGAAGGGTGAGAGTCCCTGCCACGTTGCATGGACTGCTGTGTGGAGGTGGGAAGGTGGACATGGGGAGTGTCCCTGGGCTGTCCCAGGGCGGACGGTGAGCAACAGATACAGAGTCATCACTAGGAAATCCAGCTGGGAAGCCAGGGAGAGGAAGGACAAAGGATTGTTCTCATTCTGTTGAGGAAACATGAACAGGCCTAAGAGAGAGGAAAAAATTTGAGGGTGATGAGCAAAAGTGTTGGCAGGTGGCAAAATAACCTGCAGGGGCAAAGTGAGAGGAGGCACCAGAGTCAGTCCTCACAGGAAGGGGGCACAGGAAGGTAGGCGTCTGGACAAGGTAAGGGGAGGAATGAAAGGCAGCGGGTTTCACAGTTGTCTTCAGCTTTAAGTCTTCAGGCCGCCTGTGCTTCCTTGCATGATGCCATCCTGAAAAGATGTCAACATGGGAAAGTGACGCTAACACGATGACAAAAGAGGAGGTGGTGTGCTTGCGAGTGTGTGGGAAACTAATTGGGAGAAGGTTGAAAACAGCCTTATAACCAACTTGGCGCGGAAATCGATAAAAAGATTGCCGGGCTGATAGCAGTCCCTGTTCAGGTCCATAGGTTATGGTCCACGTATAGCTGGCCAGTCCTTCTGTAGGAAAATCCAACTGTGTGCCCTTGAAACTGTGCTCAGAAATCCTCAGGACCCTTGTTTCTTCTCAGTGACTCCACCCCTCCAAGGACAGCGCCTCCATTGCTGGCTGCATGGTTACCAAGGGAGCCACATGTAAATGTAGTTTAGTGCCACCCCTGGCAAAAGCTGATTGGTTCAGGGTTAGGCATCTGACTCACACTAGACCAATCACATTGCTTCCGTGAGACCAGATTGCTTCCTTGAGACCACAGAATCTGAGTTAGAATGACATTACTTTTTCTCCTCTTTAGCAAAAACTGGTGACTAGAGGTGTTGCTTAGTGTAGAGTGCTTTCCTAGAAGGGCCTGGATTCTATCCCAGAAATGAGAAAAACAGAAAAAGACCAAAGTTGATGAAGGGTAAACTCAGGTCTTGCTGGCAGCCAGGTGAAGTGAGATAATAAAAGGTAATTGATGACAAGAACAAAAAATAAAGAGGGGAAGGGGGAGGGGAAGAAAAAGGAGTGGAGGCCTGACACATGCTCAGGTAGGTCCAGATTTAAACCCTGGCAGCCTGACTCTAATGTTTATTAATGCTTAAATATTTCCATGTTGGTCTCTGTCTGTCTGTCTGTCTCTCTCCTACACTACACTGTAAGTTTCTCCAGGGCACAACAGCATTCATCTTGTAACTCAGCACCGTGCCAGAACCTGACACATGGAGGTCTTGATAAACATTAGCACAGCTTTTTTTGACTCAGAAATAGATAACAAAGTGCCCATATTAGCTTTTCACTGCTGGGACACAATCCCCAACACCCATGACTCACAGGAGAATGAATTTCAGAGGTCTTTATTTGAGGGTTGACACCTCTGAGGAAGATCATCACACCGGAAGGGGTGTGGTGGAGCAAAGCTGCTTCACTAATGGTGGCCTGGAAGCAGAGTAGGGGAAAAGAGGTAGAGAGGGAAGAGCAGGGGCTAGACCCAGGTGGCTGTGCAGAGAAGTATGTGCTGCTGATCCCTACTGTGGGTTCCCAGCCAGCCAAGTTGAGACTCCACCTTAGCCACTCTAGTGCCATTCATGGAGCTATTCTAGGCTGTAGGAAACTAGGCGACAGATAGACAAGTTCAAAGCAAACACTGCAGAGGAGGGCAGCAGAGAGGAGGAGGGGCAGCTGGCAAGGTCACTGCAGGAGGAAGGAACCAAAGAAGGGTCCCAGGTGGGAACCTGCAGGGAAGAGAAGGTGGAAGGTGGAAGAACTGAGAGAAGAAAATCGGAGGGCTCTGCTCCTTCCCTCGCACGTTTACCATGTGCTGTGTGGGGTGGAGGGTCCCGTACAGTGCAGCGGAATGAGTACTGGGCACACTGTGGTGTGTTATGTCTGGGAGGGTTTCACTGGAGGGAAGCGGTCCTCAGTGAGAGGTGAAGTATGCAGCCTCAAATTTCCCAAGGCCCAGGGCCAGGGAATCTGCATTTTGACAATTCCCAAAGGAAGCTGACAGAGCTGCTGCAGACACATCCAGAGGGACCCCGAGAGGCTCTCGGTGCCACCCCCATTCCAGGAGCAGTCACCATGAGCCCTTCAAGACCCAGTGTGTTTAAAGACACTGGGAGGGCACATGACTGCAGCTTTTCTATGAGCTAGAACAGAAAATACAGATTTGTGGCAAATCAGAGCCTGCCAAGGCCAAGAGCAACAGTCCCTCCAATGGAGACGCAGACACCAACCAGCTCTCACTCAGCACCAACAGGCACAGCTGACCTCGTTCTCCCCCTCTCCATCCCCTGCCCTGGGATCCAGCTTCCTTTGCTCTCTGCCCACCCTCCTCTCCAGCACCTCAATGTGGCCCACATCCGGGGAGCATCACCTTCCCCTTCCTTCCCCTGCTGCAGTGAGCTCCAGGGACACGCTCGGATTCACATTCTTAAAAGGCAGCTTCAGCTGCTTCTGTCTGGAGAGCAGTGGGAGGTGCACATGGCAGAAGTATGGAAGGGAATCAGGAGGTGAGAGACAACGTGATGGAGGAATATCCCTCACAAGCAGTCTCTCAGTCTCCTGGGCCTTTGCACATATTGTCCCCTCTCCCACAATGCCACTCCTGCTGTCTCCATTGGAAGACACCCACCTATCTTCCAGGGCCACTCTGCACCACCACTCAGCTCGGCCCAGCTGACCTCTCTGCCCATCCTCTGGCCTCCTTTGGAAATCAACAACTGTCCCTGCTCTGGACTGTATCACATGCCGAGATGTGGAAACCTGGGGCTCTGAGTCCAGCCCAGAGCTGGTTCAGCCACCTGACAAAGCGGCAGAAATGTGCTGGACCTCAGTTCCCACATCTGGAAAATGGGAAAGTGTGGCACTTCCTAAAGCGAGCGGTTTATAACAGGGACACTCCAGAGAGAACCAGGCAGGAGAGGGAAAGCAGGGTGCAGAGGGAAGGAGGACAGAGTGGCTGGCACGGGACCCAACACAGAACTGCCCGAGGGGCCCCAGCCAGCAGCCGCCCCTCAGACTCCTCCGGACCAGGGAGCCACATCCAGCAGTCATGGCCTCAGCCCCACCCTGGAGGGAACAATTCCAGGCAGTTTTTTGTTCTCTGCGGCGCCATCAGGCAGCTCCGGAAAGCTGTGGAGAGGTGCTCAGGCAGTTTGGCTGGCAAGAGCCCAACGTGGGTGGGCGAGGGCATGGGGACAGCGAGGGGACAGAAGGCATCACAGCTGTGGGGCTCCTGCTGGGGACTTGGCTAGCACCCGTTCTGCTTCCTGGATCAGAGCTGCCCCCGGGGGAGCACAGACTGGCCCTTCCAGACGGGATCGCTCCTGTCTTCTTTGTACCTCTAGTGCCCACACTGTGGAAGGACATTACCGAGAGACCAGGGTCGCCAAGACTGTTTTCCAATGGTAGCAACCCTGTCATGGCCGGGCTGGCATTTCCCAAGAGGGCTTGAGATGGTTACCGTCCACCCTGGGAGGCCAGAGTGCCGGCCCCCTTTGCACAGATGCCCGGGGAAGGGGAGTGAGGTCACAGAGCCAGGGAACAGTCCCCCGGGGATAGGAAGCCAGCACAGTCTAATTTTGGAGCAAACACTCTGTTTTCTTTCACCCCGTGGCCCAGGCAGGATGTGATCCATCTCCCACTTCCAGGATGCACCCACGGTCCCGCACTGTAGTGGTCAGCCACTCTGTGGCTCAGTTGGTCTTAACACAGCTTCCGGGGTCCTGAAGGGGAGCTGTACCCCATGTGCCCTCTCTCCATGGGAAAGTCCCTCATGCCCAACCCCCAAGTACAAGGCAGGCAAGCTACTCACTCACGAAGGTCGCAGCTCCTTTTTAGGAAGATGTGTCCCCTGAAACAACCGGGCGTCACCCCAGGGCACCTCTGCTAGTTTCTGTAGTCATGGGACTCGGCTTCTCTGCAGGTTAAACCACCCCCTCTCCCTGTTGTGGTCCTGCCAGCTTTGCTGGGACTTAGGAACTAATCCTATTCACCAAAACATGTGTGGGCCTCGGACCTGGGTTTGTGGAGCATATTTTTAATTTGTTGTTCTCAGAGGTCAGAGCAACGATAAAAGATTGCTAGAAACACATGACCAGAAGTGTTCAAACTGCTCGGAGCCCTAGAGAGAAACAGCCACTGGGTTCGATTCTTCTGCACACAAATTCTGTTCTCAGGAAGAGGCACGAGCAGCCACCCAGATACCTAAACCAGGACCAGGGCCAGCTCTATCTCTTACCCCATCTGACATCCAAGCCATACCCACATCTGGCCACTCTTCACTCCATCACTGGTCACTGCTGCTGCCCTCACTGGGCCCACCACAGCTGTGGTGGCTCCTCGTGGTTCCCTACCCACCACAACTCAATACCATCTGCTCTTCCAATAGTGCAAATTGGCCTGCCTTACCTGTACCCTTGCTGCCCAGGTCCCTGCTGCAAACCCCCATGAATCTTCCTTTTGTACTAGAAGGAATACCAGAGCCAGAGCCATACAGGGCTGGCCTCTGCCAGACCACCCTCAACTGGTTCATGAGCTACAGCCACAGGCCCTTTGCACATGACAAATACTGTCTCTTCATTCTCTCCTTGGCCCTGCTTGTCCTTACTCTTTTTTTTTTTTTCCTTGAGACAGGGTCTCGCTTTGAAGTTCAGGCTGGCCCTGAGCTATGTAGCCCAGTCAAGCCTTGAACTCAGCAATCCTCCTGCCTCTGCCTCCCGAGTGCTGGGATTACAGGTGTGAGCCACCATGCCTGGCACTGTGGTATGTGGTACTGATTGCTGCTGGGAATGAGTCACCATGCCCAGCACTGTATGTGGTTACCAGGGATTGAACTCGGGGCCTTGCGCTTGAGAGGCAGGCACCAGAACCACTGAGCTAAATCTCTAGTCCCTCATCCTTATTCTTAAGGCCCTCACTCAGTGGAAGCTGGCAGAGAAGCTTCCCTGCTCATACTACCTGGGCTGTGCTTCTGTCCTCACTGTCAGAAAGTCCTACAGTCAGATTCTTCAGGATAGAAGGGACTTCTAATAGGTGCTTGCCAGGCCCTTTCATGGAGAAAGAAAGCAAAGGTCAGAGGAGCTGGACTTGCTTTTTGCCTTTCCAAGTCACAGTGAGAAGACCTGCCTGCTTCTCCGAGCTTTCCTGCTGTGCCCAGCGCCTGGCGCCTGTCTGGCCTTTGTGGGTTGGATCCCCAAGGACGAACGCAGTCAGTGTGAGGAATCTGCAGGATTTCCAGGCCCCACGGATACTAATGCCCCGGGATGCTCGAGCCCCTCCCCAGACAGCCTAGCGCAGTATCTGCACAGACCCTGTGCTCCCACGGCCTCCTCTGCAGCGTCTCTGCTTGCTGAGTTTGGTGCAGAGGCCAAGGGAGGGGCTGCCAGGGCATGCTGTTTGGAGAATCGTGGCACAGAAATGCGTGTGTAGGTTCAGCACAGATGTGACCTTTCATTTCACATATTTCTAGCCATGGTTTGCCGAGTCCGTGGACTGGGAGCCAAGGCTATGGGGGCTGACTGCAGACGGATGGGCTTTGGTGGGTCGGAGATTCCCTCCTCTTCTGCGCCCATTGCAGCAGCTTCCCAAAGCAGGACCTTGGGGTGGCAGAAAGCAGCAAGTAGCAGAGGAGGAGGGTGACTCTTCCAGGGAAGGAGAAACGTCACCACCCTGGCCCTGTGCCCGACAAGGGACATGCACCACTGCACCCACTGTGTGGTGTCCACAGAGCTGCTACTCTGCAAGTCACTGCCCTCCTCACCCACCCGGCAGCCCGTGGAGCTCTCAGGTTGCTCAGCCTCCGCCTCCTGCAGGAAGACACCTCAGAGGCAGTGACGGTGGCCATCACTCTTGCAGCCCCCAGGGCCTCTGCTGCTCACTAGAAATCCCCAGCTGTGCACCTGCTCCTCATCAGAGCAAGGTGCTTCCGGGTGGGCTCACTCTCCCCTGCTGCCCAGGCAGCAGAAGCAGTTCTCGGTGGAGGCCCCAAAGATGTGAAGAAGGCCGCGGTCCCGGCAACCCCACCCTCTCGTTTTCCTGCTCCCCTTGCTCCTGAGCCCCTTCCGGTGTTCTGTGGCCTTCCCCTCAGGCAGGAGAGAAGCACAGGCTGCCGCCACCAGACAGCCTTCCTCCAGGCCAGGGGACGGTAACAGCTGGCGAGGGGTGGACTTCACCTTTCTTCAGGATCCTGCCTGCACCATCAGCTAAAGTCCGACCCCGTGGCAAATCTGCCTCAGTGGCGTTTCCAGGCATTAGGGACTCTTTCATCGCGTTAGTCTCTACACTCACTCAGAACCCTGGTCACCCGGGGACACAGCTTGACTTCTCGCCAGCTGTGTCTCACCAAACAGAACCTTCCCTTTCTCGAAGGGCCTTGGTTTTCCTGCTGGAAAAAGAAGGAACTAGGCAGCATCGCCTTAGAGGTGGTTCTTGCCAACATGTATTCTTGGTTAGAAACTGTCGAACAGTCTTCACAACGGTCAGAGATAGTGTCACCATTTTATAGGTGAGGAAACTGCAGGGGGAGGTCAAGGCCAAAGGTTAAAGACTAGCCAGCTGCTCTGTGGTGGGGAGGGGATTTCAGCCCTTGTGTCCTGACACGCAGATGCTTGTCCTCTGAACCGCAGCAGGACGCCCGGGCAGTGCCCGGCATGGCTGGCACTGGTGACGGGCAGGGCAGTCCCCAAGGCTGCACATTCTTGGTATAAACATCCCAGGAAAGAGCCAGAGGGAAGGGTGGCTGGAGAGCGTGGCCTCCTGTGCTGCCTTCACTGGGGGACATCATCCTGGGCTGCAGTCTATGCAGCCTCCCACCCGCCTGCCACCCCAAGAGTGTGTGGCCTGCCTGGCACCTCCCAGAGCCGTGCACATGCACAGCCCCAGGCCTCACAGACCACGCTGAGCTCAGCAGGGCAAGTGGAGAGTCCAGAGAGGACAGCCCCACCCCATGGATGTGCCTTCCATGCGAACCATGCAGGATCTGTGTGTGGGAAGAGCAGAGCGCAGAGGTGGCAGGTGACCCAGGGCCAAGCAGCCGTCAGCACAGGGCCCTCTCCCACCTGGAAGGTGGATTCTAAGCTCCCTTCCTCACTGGGCAACAGGAACAACCTCAGTGATTAACTGGTGGGAGAACTCGGTGATCTCAAAACCAATGGCTGCTGTTTCATCTTTAAAAAGAAACAGCTGAACTGGGCCATTTGGTGTGGGATGGCCAGGTCCGGGAGCTTGCCGTGTGGTGCCTTCTAGAGCCACGTGGGGGCTGCAGGACCGGGGTGTGGCTTCCCACTCTGTGAAACGGGAGAGGAGCTGGGCTTCATAGAGCTCACCGGTGTCTTATACTGTAGGATCAATGCCCAGCTTCTGTGCATTTGAGCTCCAGACAAACTGGAAAAGGAGGCCTGATTGCTCCTGATGCTGCGGGGAGGTACAGAGGGTTTAAGTGGGTTGGTGGCGAACACAGCTTGACAATCAGAGCTGGGATTCAAATCCAGATGGATGCATCCCTGAATCATACCCTAACAGCCACAGGGGAAGTTCTATGACCCTACAGGAGCAACAGGACTAAGGATAATCAAGATAATGCTGAGTGGTTTGATCACATAATGTGTACTGCATTGCTTTCCGTGACCCCTGGCCTTCAGACCTGCCCCTGCCACAGGGCCTTTGCACTGGCTCTCCTGGTGCTTCAGGGATCTTTCTCAGATATCCTTGTTCCTCCCTCTCTGGCCTCCTTCAATCTGCGCTCATATGTCACCTTCTCAGGTCTCCTGAAGATGCCACTCTGCACCCCAAACACCCTGTCCTGTTCTATCTTTTCTCTATGACCCCTCTCATAATGTGACACACTTACATGTTCTGTGTGCTGACTGGCTCCAACACAGTTAGCCTCGCTCTGGGCAGGCCCCCATCGGCTCACTTCCTGCCGTACCCAGCCCTGACCATGGAGGAGGGCACACAGAAGACACTCAGTGACTCATGGGGCGCTGCAGCTGCTCACTGTGGCTGGAGAAAGGAAAACTCCGCTGGGTCTTACAAAGACAAGGTCAGGGAAGAAACGGCTCTAAGAGTGAGGGCTTGTACCTGGCGGAGTACTGCAGGAAATCCAGCCTCTGGAGGCAAATAGCCAAACACCGAGTGCTCATAGTACTGTGAGGGTGGGGGAGACCGTTTCTGGAATTGGGGATGGAGGAATCCACGGGCTAAGTCCTAGTCCTCCAGAGCCTGGGGTTGGGGCAATTTGTCTAGTGTCTCTCTTCCTTTATAAGAGGACACAGGACGGTGCACTCAGGTCCACACCTTTGGGGTCACAGTAGCAAGAGGCTGTGGAATCTTCCTATGCAAGGCAGGTCTGGCCTGGTCTGTTGGCAGAGCCCTGCCAGCCCACCACACGCTGTGCCTCTTCCCTGTCCCCGGCCACACCCCATTCCTGTTCTGCAGGTCTCCACAGCTCTTCCCAGCTCCTTGTGTCTGAACGCTGGGCTCCCTTCCTGCCCTCACTCCCTTTAGACCCCACTGTGGCTTCTTCCAATATAAATGCAGGGATGGACCCACTCCGCACCTCATTGGACAATGAGCACTCCTAAGCCTGCTTGGCCGCCAAGTTCCCAGCCCCGTGAATGCAGAGATCCGCGGATGCCCTGTGCACAGGCGCACTGAGCGCCTCTGCCCGGCTGGCCCTTCCTTCGCGGCCTGGCAGCCATCCTCACTTACAGCCCGACCACACACCGCTCATTATGCTCTCACACTAACCTCGAGCTTCCAGTTGGTGTTCGCTGAGTCCCAGAAGCTGGGCTGAGGTCAGGCCGGCGGGGATGGATGAGTAATTCACAAGGTAGAAGATTTAAACCAAAATGACCCCAATTTGGGATGACTCTGGCAGAAACGCTGGGCCAGCGCGAGAGAAAATTATATCAAGGGTAGATGAAAGTCAAGGATCTGGACTACGAAAATTAACTACAAATCAGTGGGGAATTTGCTTGGTAGTACGCTGTGTGAGAAAGACGTGAGAATTTGAGAAGCATATTTGACAAGGTTAAGTGAGTTAACAGTGTGACGCGTTTGCTTAAAAAAGCTGAGTTAAAACTAGGTTGCTTTAAATGAGGTAGTGTGTCAAGGGAGGAGATGAGGCCCCATTCTTTGGACCAGGCAAACTTCAACTGGAGTGGGATATTTTACTTCAGCCCGAGAGGGGCATCGACAGGCTGTTATCACTGAAAATAATGGCTGAGATGACAACTTCAGGGGCAGGGAGGCATGTAAGTATCATTTTACCCACAGAACAATGTAACAGATGTGCACATGTAGAGGCTAGAGTCAAATCCCAAGAAGGTAAGTCTTTATACACTGGTACCTCGGCTCACAAACTTATTTTTACCATGATCTGGTTCCACAATTTTTGGATGAAAACTGAACCAAATTCAATGGTTAGGTTTAATTTTGACCTGATGGGGAAATTCGATTCAGTTCTCCTACAAAATTCCAGGAGCTCTCAGGTTCAAACAGGCCTTCTGTTGTGAGGGGAGAGTGACTGTTAAGTCCAGCAGGCCTGGCTGGAGACACCCTAGGAACCTGTGGCCCTCTGTTCTGGCGAACTCTGGAGTGTGGGATGCACAGTAGGAAGGCAAAGGCAAGACCAACAGAAAACCAGCCATCTGAGAACTGGCTCTGGTCTGGGTGCTGGCAGGCTCTGTGGTTCAGGGCTTGCTCTGTGTCTCAGTTTGCAAAATATACAGTGAGAAAGTGGGGTAGGCCCTGCCATTTCAACTTCCACATGCACAGGACCCCCTGAGTTCTCGTGGAAGTGTAGATTCTGGCTTGGTAGATCTGGTCTGAGACCTCAGTTTTCATCCCAGCATGCATTTCAGCTTGGGCAAAGAAGGATGGCTGGTCCTAGGGGAGGCCGAGACTGCCATTTACGGGAAGTCCCCTTGTGGTACTGATGGTGCTGACTGGAAGCTCACACATTAAGCAACAAGGATTTTGCAGCCTTGAGTTTTCTTCTTGCTTGGGCTGTCTGTGGTTCTACAACTCCTGCTTCCTTATCCACAAGGTAAAAGCAGGGCTTAGGGTAGATGACCTGGGGACTTACAACTGCTCCTTTCTCAAGCAGGCCCCTGGGGGTGAAGCTCAGTAGGCCTTGGAGTGAGCTGAGCTGGCTCACACAGCTGTCTGTGTGGTGGTTGACAAACACAGAGACTGCTGCCCTCGGAGCAGCCCTACTCCGACTCAGTGCTTCTTCAGTGTATTCTCCCACTGGAGAAAGCTGAGGTATCTGGGACCCCTGCAGTTGGCGTCAGGGGTGGGGCTCCTGAACACATTGTCATATTTACGCAGAAGTCTATGTTTGCCCGCTCAGGCGCTTCCAGCACAATCAGTATGATTTTACATAACAGGGCAGCCAAGCGAGTATCTGATAATATGTTTGGGCTGCAACTTTTCAGCGATCATTCGTGATAAAGCGCCTCCACTGGTTAAAAACCACAGGCTCAGGTTTCCACAGAGAGAACCACGAACAAAGATGTTGATAGCAACCCCTGGCCCTCCTGTCTCTAGTCCCATAAGCAACTTGTGCACAAAGTGAATCCTCCAGATGTGTCCACAACAGCAGCTGAGTTCAGGCAGCTTTGTTTTGTCCTTGGCTGCGATACAAGGACCGGCGGAAAGGTACAAGAAGGGAAAAGTTGGACGGCTGATGCCTAGTTTGGTCAACTACTTGTTTCACCGGGGGCCTAGACACCCCTGGTGTCTTCCGGTGCCGACTCTTTCCAGGATTCCCAGCCCAACAGGCTGCACTGCAAATAGATCTGCATTGGGCACACAGGCAGTTTGGATTAATCATTACTGAGCCATTCCCATCCCTCGGAATGCAACCCCCGTGCAGGCTCAGGACACCTAACTGCGTCTGAAAGGTTTGCAGATTACTGGCCAGTGAGCAGTAATCTGACCAGGGTGTGTGGAACAAGATTATTAGGGTCATAAATTTTTATTAAATGTCATGAACAGATTTATAGAAAGTGCTGTAAAATGACACTTGTTTTTATTACTGCAAATCCCACCACTTGACAGAAAGCTCCAAGGCTGAAGGAAAGCCAAGGGATTTCTTGAACAACAGAGAAGTCTTTGATTCAAGTTCTTGTAACCCCTAGGGATCAACCTCCTGAAACCACCTCTTGGCAGAGGCGGAAGGGCAGCCCCTGATTATTTTGAGACCCCTTATTGCTGTGAGGAGCAGACCACAAGGGTTGGGCCTGGCTTTTGCCTCTGCCATGGCCTAGCTGGGAGACCTGGGTCAGTCATTTCTCCTGTCAGAGCCTCAGGCTCCTCCTGGAGCATCTCAGGTAGAAAAGTTCACCCTTAGGAGCAACCTGAGGGTTGATGTGTGACTACTGATCAGGAAGGGATGGGGGGGATGGGAAGGAGAAGGATGAAAGGAAAGAAGGGAGAGATAGAGGGAGAGGTACGGAAGGGAGATAGGAAGGAAGAAGGAAGGAAAAACAAACCTCTGCATGTGAAAAAGGAATGAAGAAGAAAATATAAACATGAGGTGTACTGGAAATCAAATCCCAGAAGTCCTTTCGTGGTTGTAAAACCTCAGAAGAAGCATATACCACTGAGTTCCTGATACTCATCTAGGAGCTTTCTATGGGTGGGTGACTTCGCAGCATCCTACCCTCCTACCTTTTGAATTTGCCCTCTACCTGTTTGGTCCTGACGGCCATTAACACTATCAAATGACAGCAGGAGAAGAGAGCACGCCTGTCAACAAAACTAAAGTGGGAAAAGCAGAGCTGAGAAACACAGGAAGAAAAAACAGGTCACCTGTGTGACCAAGACCTGAAGCCAATGACTCCTGGATTATTCAAATATGTAAACCAATGAATGTCCATTTAAGTTAAGTGCCTAGATTTTATTATTTGGAAGATAAGTGGCTCATGAGATTATACATAATGTACATTAAGTGTTCAATATGTAAGGGACACACAGCCATAACACAGTGAGTGATAGCTGTTGTTTTTATAAGTAGGGAATAGTCTATGGTTTCCTTTTGTTTCCCAAATTGTTATTTTGGAAAGTTTCAGTTCCACAACTCCATGAATATTCACATAGCACTCACTATGCAGGTTTAAGTCTAGCAAAATTCATGTGGTTTGGGCTGGAGGGTTAGCTCAGTGGTTCCGGCACCTGCCTTGCAAGCACAAGGTCGTGAGTTCAATCCCTGGTGACCACATACAATGCTGGGCATGGAGACTCATGCCCACCAGCAATCAATACCGCATACCACAGTGCCGGGCATGGTGGCTCATGCCTGTAATCCCAGCACTTGGGAGGCAAAGGCAGGAAGACTGCTGAGTTTGACGCTTGCCTGGACTACATAGTGAGCTCAGAGCCAGCCTGAACTACAAAGCGAGAACCTGTCTCAAAAAAAAAAAAAAAATTCATGTGGTTTGAGATTTCAGAGGTGGCTGGGTCTAGGGTGTGAGTATGTGATGCTGGAATTAAGGGTGTGTGATTACTAAATTAGTCCACCCATTGATTTGGCACAGTTCTGGGTGTGGATAATGGGAGTGATCAACCTGGGTGTGGGTGGCACCACCTAGGGGGCAGGTAGCCTAAGGGATAAAAAGGAGAGGTAGGTTGCTGCTGCTGCTTCCTCAGTACTTGTGCTGCCTTCCTGGCTCCTGCCTGCCATGAAATATTTCTCCTCTGTGATGTCCCTCTGCTGTGCTACCCTGTCTTAGAACCAGCCAACTATGAACTGAAACCTCTACAAATTGTGAACTACAACAAACCTTTCCTCTTTTCACTTCAGGTGTGGGTATTTTGTCTCAGCAATGGGAAAAGTAACTAAAGCTCTTATACACACCATTGTTGACATTTTACTTCACCTAGGCCCCAGCCATTCCCATCCATTCCTTTCTGTCTCCCCCTTCCCTTCCCTCTCTTTGTTGCTGCTGCTGTGCCATTTGAGTTATCAGCCCATTTCATAACTACAAAGGCAGCTTCCTTACAACCACAGCTCAACCATCCCAACCAGGAAACTCAGCACTGACCAGGGTATGTGATATGGTCTAGTCCACAGCTCAGCTCCAAATCACTCCTGACTCCAAATGTCTTTATTTCTTTCTCCTATAGTCATGCTTTACATCTAGATATCATGTTTCTTCAGTCCCTTTCTCACTTAGAACAGTTCTCCAGTCTTTTTTATTGTAATATTGATGCTTTAGAAGAGTTATTTACTTTGGAATTGTTTCCTCAGGCTAGGTCCCACAGTGATACTGTGGGAAAGAAGACTTAGTTTGAGTACACATTTTATAAGCATAACATGGGCATATGGAAGGATGGCCAGATACTGCATTATTAAAAAATGGACATATCTGAGCATCTAAACCCCGAGCTAGAACAAAAGGCCAGCATCCCTGCATGCCCCGTGTGCCCTTCTGTTCCCTGGGAATTGCCCCATCTCAGGTTAGTTTCCTGTGATTAGGCTCATCCATCACATTCCCTTTTTGGGATAATCTGCTTTCCCTCTTCATGATATTTGCAAGACTCAGTCGTGCTGCCATATGGATTTGTGATTCATAGGTCACTGGTCTCTCATTTTCACAAGAACCCAAAGTGAATCAGGTTACATATGTTTTCAGCCATAAAAACAACTGTGTGGCTTTGGCATTGTCCTGCCAGGCAAATTCTCTGTTCATAAATCGAGCAGGAAACATTATCAGAGGTACAGTCTGAGGTATCTGGCAGTTGGTGCCTGGCCTACTCTGACTCATGCCAACTGACCTCAAATCTTGGCTTTGACCCTGAGCTACACTAGGTCACACTTTACATCTAGATAAAGTAACTAAAGGTCTTATACTAAATACTAACATTTTACTTCACCTGGGCCCAGCCCATTGACTTTACAGGTTTGTGTTTAGAACTTCAAGGCCTTGGTGATCTTCCTGTCTCCCTCTTCATTTACCAGCTCCTGCCTGGAGCACACCAGATGCAAGGCCTCCTTTCTGTTCTCATCTCAGGGCCTTTGCGTGTGCTGAGGTATCCACTGGAACACCCTTTCCTCACTCTCTTCCTGGGCTGTCCTATTCACATGGAAGTGGACAAGTGCCTCTTCCCCAAGGTCTATGGTGAAGGCTGCGGCTCCATTGCCCTGTCCCATGCAGTGCAGATGTTCCCTTTGTGATCTGATCACAATTTGGCCATGCTGTACTTGTGGATTTAGGCTTTTGCTATTGGTGTCTTACCCTGGTTCTATGAGGGGAGAGGCTGTATGTGCTTTGTTTCTAAGGCACACTGAGCACTTAGCTCAGGATCATTAGAGCATTTCTAAACTCAGTGATGAAGGAAAATCAGAAAAAGAGGTAGGGTGGAGAGAGAAGAAGGAAGAGAAAGCAAGAGAGAGCAAGATTCTGCTCTCAGTTTGTTGTGTGTCCAGACACTTGTACTACATAGGACCTTGGCTCCACAGAGCCTAAGGAACCCACAGCCCCTATGATTTGGTGTCTACCTCTGACTGTAGGAGAAGGGCAGGGCAGGTGGCAAGGAGGGGAGCTGCCCTCTGCAGGAACACCACATCCTTCTCTCCCCAGGTGGTCAAGTTTACACACTGATTCCCTTGGAGCTGAAGCAGGAGGGCAAGGGACAGATTCAAACACACACAATGGAAACCAGACAATGACCCCTAGTTCTGACAGTGCAGTGCCATGGAGACGTCTCTGCTACTCCATGGCCTTTGATCTGGTGACCTTACTTCTAGAAAGTTGGTCTATGGATTAAGGGTATGCCAAAAGATCTATTGTGTTATTCCGTACATTATTATTTATATGGATAAAGAAAATATACCTGGATTCAATTAAAGTCTTGTTTAAATAACTATGTGAAAAATGGCTTAAGCATTTTAAACTGTGGCCATTAAGAATAGCTAAAATCCAGAAAAATGACAACACCAAAGGCTGATGAGGATGTGGAATAACAGGATCTCCCACTCACTGCTGGTGGGAAGACAGAACAGTACAGCCATTTTCACAGTGGAGCAGTTTCTTACAGCAATAAACACATGCTTCACCATAAAACCCAGCAGCGATGCTACCTGGTATTTACTCAGAGTTGCTGTGGGTATGGCCACACAGAATTCTGCACGTGGGTGTTCACAGCAGCTCTATTTGGAATTGCCCCAGCTTGGAAGCCACCAAGAAAATCTGTAGTAGATGAACAAACTGTGCTGTATTCAGACAGTGGAATATTACTTAACACTAAAAACAATGTGCTATAATGACATGCAGGAGCCTACAGTGCATATTACGAAGTAAGGCTAATAAGAAAAGGTCATATTCTGTATGATTCCTAGTACATGACATTCTGGGAAAGGCAAAACTATGGAGACAGTGAAAAGATCAGTGGCTACCAGAGGTTAGTGAGGGACAGAAGGACAGGCAGAGCAGGAGGATCTTAGGTAGTGATACCACTCTGTGTGACACTGTAATGTATATACATGGGATTGTACATTTGTCCAGACTCAAAGAATGCATGACTCCCCGAGACCCCTTGGGAAAGGGGACCCTGGGTGGTAACAGTGCGTCAGTGCAGACTCATCTGTCATAATGAATGTACCTCTCTGGTGGGTAGTGTTCACAGAGGGGGGATGTCGGGCCAGGGCATGCATGGTAACAGTAC
>PVIC010007324.1:0-51318 GCA_004025085.1 Thryonomys swinderianus | reverse complement strand
TTTTTTTTTTTTTTTTTTTTTTTTTTTTTGAGACAGGGTCTCGCTTTGTAGTTCAGGCTGGCCCTGAGTTCACTATGTAGCCCAGGCAAGTCTCAAACTCAGCAGTCCTCCTGCCTCTGCCTCCCTAGTGCTGGGATTACAGGCATGAGCCACCACGGCCAGCATTATGGTATATGGTACTGATTGCTGGTGGGTGTGAGTCACCATACCCAGTACTGTATGCGGTTACCAGGGATTATACCAGGGACCTTGCACAGGTGTCAGAACCACTGAGCTAAATCTCTGGCCCCAAATTCCCAATATTGAGTGTGATCATGATGTGTATATACAATGTACCAATAAAGATAAAAATAAATAAATAATTTTTTAAAAATAAAATGTAAGATTATCTTAAAAATTGGAAAGAGTATAAGGTTATATAAATTTAAATGTTAGTTAAAATAAAAAGGCTCCTGAAACTTTTCCTAATTTAAAAAATTGACACACTTTTGCAATCTTTTTTTTTCTTTTTCTTTTTCGTTTTTTGGCCCAATCTTCTGGTCAAAACAAGAGACTAAACAGTTAAGAAAAATTAAGCACAGAAGTAAAAGTTTGTGCTACGTTAGTGTCAAAACATAATGCCTGAGAAAACCAGAAGCAAAAACTGTAAACTGTTGGTAATCTCCACACTACAATCTCCAGGCTGCTTCTAGGTATGAAGATCAGTGGAGCTAAAGGAGCTGTGGAGCACTCGGTCACACACAGGCTGCTCCAGAGAAGGACACTGAAAAAAAAGGGGACTTAGGATACAATCCTGAACCAGGGGGCAGCCTTTTCAAGTAAATGGATTCAGCTGAACCAACCAACCAACTTCACTGCAAGTCCCAGGAAGGCAGAGAGGGAGGCAAGATGGAAAGGAGGGAAGAGGGAAAAGAAGAAAGGAGGAATAGAAGGAGGAGAGAAAGAAAGACACAGAAAGGGAGGAAGGGAAAGGAGGGGAAATGAAGGAAAGGAGAAAAAAACACAGCAAATTGTAGGTGCTAAATAAATATTTGTTGAATGAGGATACTATAGAACAGACCATATATACACTAGTCAGCCTTCAGGAATTTGACCTACAGTACTTAGAGAAGAGAGTTACAATATTTCTAAATCTCAGTTACAATGCAAGTAAAAACTACACTGCCAATATCAAGCTAGATCAACATCATACTGAGGTGGGGCAACCTGCAAGGGGGTGAAGAATAGTTCCCAGGAATGACAGACAAAAATGGGGTAACAAAGTTTAAACAAAAAGTCTAATATAGTGGAACTGAATTTTGCTGACATTCTTAGACTGAAAGTAATTATAACTTATATGATGGCAAATAAATAGTCATATGGTATCCAGAACAGAAATCCAAAGATTTTCCCAGCAAAATAAACCAGCATTCTGCCTACTGGACTCAGCCAGTAGAAAGAGCACACTGATAGCTATGAATGATCCAATGGAATGAGGTGCTCATAACATCATGAATGCAGAAGACTTTAACTCATCATTACACAAAGTATAATGTTTTCTGTGCTTATAAAACACATTAAATTCAGGGATCTCCGTTGCTGCTGGGCTCTGTGACAAAAATTTAGTGGGGAAAAATATGTATTTTGTCACCTTTACAAAGATTGTTCTATCTCAGCTTGTGCTTTATTCAGCTAAGCAACTCAAATGTACTTTGTATGAAAACAAAAGCTACATTCTTATTCTCCATTCATAGAATCAATATGAAAACCAGTCTGAATTAGAAGTCAGTAGATCTTTTCATTCTACAGGGAAGCAACACACTTTACGCTTAACCTCCTGAAGGTGTGCGCAACATTTTCTATTTTCAGAACTGGACCCCAGTTCAATTTCAGACACACACTGATAAAAACAATGTCATAGTTTAACTGACAGGAAACAGCCATTGCTTAAATGTCTCCACATACTTCGGCACCATTTTCAAATGCTTCTCTTCTATTCTTTGTAGACCTTAAATTTTCTGGTAAGATGGTATACCCCCATCTTCTAAGAGAAATAATTGAAATTTATTGAAATAAAGGGCTTTGCTCAAAATCACAGAGGTTTTTAGTAGCAGTGCTTGGACTCAAATCAAAATTTATTGCTACATGTTGTCAGTCCTAAACTTTTGAATACAGAATATCTCAACTTTTTTTTTTTTTTTTTTTTTGCTTTTTGAGACAGGGTCTCGCGTTGTAGTTCAGGCTGGCCCTGAGCTCACTATGTACCCCAGGCAAGCCGCCGCCAACTCAGCAATCCTCCCGTCTCTGCCTCCCGAGTGCTGGGATTACAGGCGTGAGCCACCACGTCCAGCATTGTGGTATGCGGTGTTGATTGCTGGTGGGCGTGTCTCCACGCCAAGCATTCTATGTGGTTACCGGGGATCGAACTCAGGACCTTGCGCTTGCGAGCCAGGCGCCGGAACCATTGAGCTAACCCTCCGGCCCCAGAATATCTCAACTTTGATGGCATAAACATTAAAGTAAAAGAAGATGATTTAACACTGCATCAAATTGCTTTCTCTCTATACAGGGAGAAGCAATATAATAGAATAATTTATCCTTAAATGTATTTGTTTTTACAAATATCTTGATGAAATACACTAATTTCAGAAACTAAATAGGCTTACTTAGTAGTCAAAATATAGGCCACATTAATAACCTAATTTAGATGAGATATTCTGACTTCAATAACCTATAAAATACTCAAAAGCAGCACTATATTCTTACATGTAAGTTCAGTTGATTATTTTAAAAACTAGTCCAATATTTTTGAACATGCAGTAAATTCTCTATGTTCCCTATGTAGCACAGTGTTTGACATATGATAAATACAGAATATTTGCTGACTTTTAAAAATATGCATTCTCTAATTTAAATATTGAATAATAATTAAGAACCTCAACAAATTATAATTCTTGGGCATAAAGGAAAGTTAATAAGAATCTACAAGTGCCAGGCATGGTGGTTCACGCCTGTAATCCCAGCACTCGGGAGGCAGAGGCAGGAGGATTGCTGAGTTTGAGGCTTGCCTGGGCTACATAGTGAGCTCAAGACCAGCCTGAACTCAAAGCAAGACCCTGTCTCACAAAAAAAAAAAAAAAAAAAAAGAATCTACAAGTAAAACATACCAGCAGAATATAGAGACTGAACATCTCTCTAAGTGTGCTTTATGCATCATGATGAAGGTGACCCCCCTCATTGGCACAATGACAAATGTGAGGCAGGTGCCATTCCTCTGAGTTAAATCCCTAGCCCCAGGATGACAAATGTGACAAACCTTCTGGTAGGTAGTTGCTTCTAAGGCTCCAGATCATCACTGAAATTAGAAATAAAAAAAAGTCCTAGCAGGAGCCAGATCCAGTGCTTTGACCTAGTGACAGGATTCGTTTGGTGAAAGGTGTTGTACTGAGCCTAAAGCCACAGGCTTGACCCCATTTCCTTTCCCACCTGCCCTGCCCACTGTGGGTAACCTGCACGAAGAGAGCCACCAGCAGCCTGTGCTCAGTATCTAGCCAGCTTCCTCTCTAAAAAAACATGTTAGGATTTATATTTTTTTAAGTAAATCAATTTAACAGCACATTAACAATGAGCATGAATGCTTCATAGATTTGACAAAAATCAAGAAAATATACTAATGTTACTAAAGTATCAAAGATAATGCTACCATGTACAATGCAAGGTGAAGAGCCTGAGGAGCTGGGAAATATGACCCCAAAGTGTCCTCACTTTTAAACAAAAATTACCATTTCCAAGATCACTATTATATGATAAATATTGAAGAGGTCTTGTTTTAAGCAATGCATGCTATCGCATTTAAAGACATAACTACACAACTAACCTTCAAAGGGCTTGATAACAAATATAAGTGCATTATCTTTTTACACACATATTTACATGCAAACATACACAGAGCAAACACAGCACAATGTCAACTTTAGAAACTAAGTAGTAAGCAGGTGGGTCCTAGTTCACTGTGCATTTTGACTTAATTGTATGCATACTTTAATTCTCCAAAAAAAGTGAAGGCAAATTATATATCTATCAGAATATGTGCTTATAATGATTAACAGTTTAGTGAGCTAAACTGTCAAGGGTATTTTTAATCACCATATGAAACTGAGCTATTCATCCAAACTGATAATAAAAGAAGTAACTTCTAAAAACAAGTGAAGTTGCTAATGTAGAAGATATAGGTAGTGCTCTCTCATGCCTGCCTCAAACATGATTATCATCCAGTGCCTCAAACCCATGGGACTCAGCAGGAATCGTGCAAAGAGTAATAGACAAGGGCTCTGTCAATTTGTGTTGACTGGGAGACAGCACCAAGTCAAAACTTCTCTAGGCCTCACGTACCTTTCTCCAGCATTGTAGGATTCTGCCCCTCACTAATTCTTTTTTTTTTTTTTTTTGCTTTTTGAGACAGGGTCTCGCTTTGTAGTTCAGGCTGGCCCTGAGCTCACTATGGTGCCCAGGCAAGCCGCCATGAACTCAGCAATCCTCCTGTCTCTACCTCCCGAATGCTGGGATGACAGGCGTGAGCCACCACGTCCGGCATTGTGGTATGCGGTGTTGATTGTTGGTGGGCATGAGTCTCCACGCCCAGCATTATATGTGGTTACCGGGGATCGAACTCAGGACCTTGCGCTTGCAAGGCAGGCGCCAGAACCACTGAGCTAACCCTCCGGCCCCCCTCACTAATTCTTGCCTATACCACTGCAGAAACTTCCTCATTGGCCCCCCTGCACCAACCTTGATCCCCTAGAATCTACTATGAACAGAGCTCATGGTAACCCATCAGAAATACACTGGATTCACATGATTCCCCACCTCAGGGCCCACAGGACAAAGTGTAGTGCTCTTGAAGATAGCATATTTTAAGCCATCCCAACCTTCTCACTTGCCTATTTCCTACCCAATTCTCTTGGATCCACCAAAGCTCAGCTCAGGATCCAGTTGCTCCCTTCCTCAACTCCACGATATTTCTCCTCTTCATGCCTTTGCCCTTCCTCATGGTTTCCTGAGTATTCCCGCCTGCTCCTTTTAAGCCTCATGTCAAAAGGCTGGTCCTCAGTCTGACGGTTGCTGGGGACAGAGGAAGGGCAGATGGGAAGCAATTGTTTAAGGAGTACAGATTTCCACACTGGGTGATGGAAGTGTTGGGGCTACATTCAGATGGCATTTACACAACAATGTAGATGTACTAAATGCCACTGAATTGTTCACTTTACAGTGATAAATTTCATGTCATGTGACTCTCACTTTTGTTTTTAAAAGAACAGGGAGCAGCAACAGCTTGCCTCAGAGGAAAAAACCTTGTTGACTCCCCACTCTTCAGTTTCACATATGTTGGCATCTTGCACACAGAAATCAGAGCACTATTTTGCATTATTTATTATAGAGCTCCACCACAAAACTGTGAACTTCTCTTATCCTCCCTCACTTCTGGAGCTCAGCTTAGCACAGTTTAGGCCCTCAAGAAATAACATTCCATCATTAAGCAACTGAGAAGCAAAAACACGAGTTACCTATCTCCCTCAGGGAAAGAAGTTAGAGCAGGTACTCTTGGAAGATCCACTGGTGGCCAAACCTATGGCATGCACGTTATTCATTTTTCTTTTAAGACAAAAGATATTAATGGATGAGTTGTTTTTTCTAAACAAAACCTCAATATTAAGGTTTAACTGAAGTGCTGACACTGTGTGATACGTAAGGGGGCTTTGGGTTGCAGTTTGGGCACTAGGTCTCTAGGTTTGCCATCACTGTGCTAGGTTATGTAGAAAGGAAAAGACAAGGAAGATTGCAGTTCATCCAGTCAGCCAGTGATCCAACCCCACACTGAAGTAACTATGCTGACAAATGAGCCTTGACCATGTCATGTCATTTAATGTTCACAACTACTTTACATCCAACTATGTTTGCGTCCTCCATTTTTAAGCCTAGAAGAAATATGTTTTTTGTGTTTTTTCTTTTCTTTTTTTTTTTTTTTTTTTTGAGACAGGGTCTCGCTTTGTCTTTCAGGCTGGGCCTGAGCTCACTATGTAGCCCAGGCTAGCCTCAAACTCAGCAATCCTCCTGCGTCTGCCTCTTGAGTGCTGGGACTACAGGTGTGAGCCACCATGCCTGGCAAGATATGCTTTTCTAAATATATTAATGTTTCAGGAAGCTTTTGACTTTTATAATTCAGGGAAATAAGGCAATATGGGTATAATGTAGTACCATTCTGTTTATAACTTCCAGAAGTGAGTATCATGAACCCATCTCTAGGCAAATTCCCTAAAGAAATCACTTTGATTTCTCTCACATAAATAAGTACATGTTGGTGGAATTTCAACAATACAATATATCCCTTAGGTGGCAAGACAAATGTTAGCATAACTACAATAGTATAGTAAGAGTTTCCATATAATAAGGATGAAGCAGAGACAGAATACATGAGTATAAGGTTTAAATCAATTACTCCTGGATCTAGATTTCTTCCCCTAGGATCCATGGTTTGACTTATAGGGGTCAAAACATGCTGAACACAGCTAATAACAAAATTTTGCTTGCTCCTAGCTGTTGAAAAAGGAAAAAGGAAAAGGAGGAAGGGCAAACTTGTTAACCTACAATAACTTCTGAAGATGGAACTTTGATGACTTCTCCAGAGATCTCTCTAAACAATGGTTTACACTTGTCAAACAATCAAAATTTTAACTCAAGTTAAACTGTCCCTGACAATAACTTCCAAACTGCAGCCTTAATTTCACTGAAATTCTTACATGACCATGAGTTTATGCCTCATCTGCTCCATTCTCTACCATAAAACTACAATGAGTTCTCAAATCTGATGCTCTTTTAGCAAGTTACATGATTTCACAGCTTCCCAGCACGGTACTTGCTGTTCTTGTGCCTGGAAAGCCACTGGAATGCTCTACTGGCCCAGGCCCAAGCTTCCAACCTTTCCCCTGACCCTGTTCTCCACATCTGTGCTCTCACAGCAATTATACAGACCTCTACTACGGCTCTGATACTGTATTGCTGTTACTGTTTTGTGCCTAACTTTCTTAACACTTGAGGGCTGTGACTAGATCATTCTATTACAGAAAATTGAGGACACATGGTAAAATCAATAGTACTACCAAAATAAATATAATAGCATCCTGAACCACTAAACTATACATGTTAACTCATGACCAATCCTTTACCTCCACTAACCACTTCCAGAATATTCTGAAGCGAATCCCAGACTTCATGTCACTTTATTCATGATTATACTTTTAAATACTTGTTTGAAAGATAAAGGCTCTTTATAAACATTGTCACATTACTGTTATTGTCACACTTAAACTTAAGTAATTCCTTATCGCCAAGTATTCAGTTGGTGTTTACATTTCCTCTGCTGCCATAAACTTTTCTTTTGCATGACTGTTTAATCAGAATCTAAATAAAGTCCACTACTGTAATTGGTTAATACATCATTTAATTTCCTAAATCTCATGACATCTAGGTTTCTCTTCATCATATCATTTGTTTTTGAAGAAACCAGGTCTCCGTTCTTCAGTTTCTCACAATTAATTTCTGCTGACTGCATCCCCACATAACTCTGTCCTCTGTATTTTCTATAATGCAGTGGTTACAGTTACAGATATGGAAAGGGCTCGAACAGAAAGGGCTACTGTATTCAGGCATAGTTTTTTTGGTAAGACTACTAGTGGTAGTGACTATATCATTACCTGAAGAAAAACTATGTCTACTTGTCTTTCTTTTTTGAGACATTAGTAGCCTCTGATGATTATGCCTAAACTCTTAACCCATTAATTCACTAGGAGTTGTAAAATCATACTATACTAATTTTATCACTCCCTTCATTTATTAGCTAAAATATGTGCTATACTAACTGTATAATCCCTCTGTCATCTATTTACTAAGATAAAAATACCTTTTCAATTATTTGGTTACCTTAAGATACAGTTTACAAAGGATAAAGCACAACCAACGTTTCATTTTTTCCTCTTTGTTTTCCACAGTTAAAAGAATGCATTAGGCAGTCATGATGGTACATGCCTGTGATCCCAGCACTCTCAACGTGGCTGAGGCAGCAGAATCATCACATTTTCCAGGGCGGTGTGGGCTATATACTGAGTTCAAGGCTAGCCTGACAACATTAGTGAGACCCTGTCTCAAAAAAACAAAACAAAACAACCGAATGAACAAAAAAGAATGCATCCATTCCTTATGGCCCTCCAAAAGTAATTAAATCCTTTCCTTTTTTTTTTTTTTTTTTGAGACAGGGTCTCGCTTTGTAGTTCAGGCTGGCCCTGAGCTCACCTATGTAGCCCAGGCTAGCCTCAAATTAAGCAATCCTCTTTCCTCTGCCTCCTGAGTGCTGGGATTACAGGCATGAACCACCATACCCAGCATTGTGGTATGTGGTACCGATTGCTGGTGGGCATAAGTCACCACGCCCGGTATCACTGTATGTTGCTACCCGGATTGAAACAGGGACCTTATGCTTGCTAAACAGGCACTGGAGCCACTGAGCTAACTCTCTGGCTTTTACTTTTACATTTTAATCATCACTATGAAATCATGATTTAGAGGTGTTGGGCTACTGCAATTGGTACCCTTATTGATGTTCAGAAAGTCCCAGCCTTGGCCAACTGGGGGCCTCTTTGAGTTGGTTTCAGAGTTCTTATCTTTGATAGCCTCTTTGCATTCTAGCATGTCAAGTGATTCCAGGCCATCTTGTACTTTTTCTGCTTCCAAATTGGAAGTTTTACTGACCAAAGTCCAATTCTTAAACTAGTAATTTTAAGTTTGAACAATGTAGTAATTTTAAATTTGAACAATGTATGTAATATAAAGATGTGCTAGGTATGATACTACATGCCTATAATCCCAGAGTTTGGGAGTCTGAGGCAGGGGGACTTGAATTAAGTCCCACTGGAAGTCCTAGCTCAAAATAAAAACTAAAAAAAGGGCTGGGAGATGCACAGGCCTTGGGTTCAATCATTCATTTATTTATATATAAAATTTCATCCTTATTAAAAGAAATAATTAAAATCCTAATTTCCTAAACTACTCATCACTTAAGTTTTTGGACTAATTATGTACTAAGAAAGCTACCAAAGCAACTCTGCTTCAGTATTCCAATAAAAATTTTGCAATTGAAATGTATATGGTGATCAAGATGAATCCAGTGTCAGCACTGAAATTGAAAAGTATGAAAAGAGGGCTTCTTTATGTAATCTTCCTTCAAGAAACACTAGAAATATAACGAAAGGACAACAATAGGAAGTTTCTAAATAAAGCTTTAATTAAGATAAGCATTTTAATTAAAGGTTGGATTCTATGAAAATGAGTGGAGTGCTCATTTAAATATCATGAGTTTGGAACGAACATGATAATTTGTGATCTTTATTTACATCACCCAATGTTATTTCATTGTTATTGCAATGTTACTGCATTACTGAGATAATAACAGCAACATCTTTTTAAATATACCCACTTCCAGAGTGGGAAACACAAAGCCTTCATTCTCAAAATCACAACTAAAGCAAAGTATGTTTAATTCTTTACTTTTTAAACATTTTGGGGCCAGAGATTTAGCTCAGTGGTTCCAGTGCCTGCCTAGCAAGCACAAGGTCCCTGGTTTGATCTCCCACATGCAACAATACCAGGCATGGTGACTCACATCCACCAGTAATCAGTACCACATACCACAGTGCCATCATGGGGCGTGGTGGCTCACGCTGTAATCCTAGCACTCCAGAGGCAGAGGCAGGAGGATTGCTGAGTTGGAGGCTTGCTTGGGCTACATAGTGAGCTCAGGGTCAGCCTGAAGTACAAAGCGAGACCCTGTCTCAAAAAAAAGAAAAAGAAAAAAATCAAAGTAATTATATATAGTGGAAACCAAAAAAAATTTTTGAAAATTTTTTCAGCTGCTATATTTCTAATTCTAAATATTTTTAGAAGTATAAATATTTTTCAGTGTGCTTAAACATTAGTAAGATGCTTTAGAACACACTTGTTTATAAAATTCTCGGCTCTATTTAAAGAGTAACCTTACAATCAAGAATTTGTTTGGCTACAATTTTTTTTTTTTTTTTTTTTTTTTGCTTTTTGAGACAGGGTCTCGCTTTGTAGTTCAGGCTGGCCCTGAGCTCACTATGGTGCCCAGGCAAGCTGCCGCGAACTCAGCAATCCTCCTGTCTCTGCCTCCTGAGTGCTGGGATGACAGGCGTGAGCCACCACGTCCGGCATTACGGTATGTGGTATTGATTGCTGGTGGGCGTGAGTCTCCACGCCCAGCATTGTATGTGGTTACCGGGGATTGAACTCAGGACCTTGCACTTGCAAGGCAGGCGCCGGAACCACTGAGCTAACCCTCCAGCCCTTGGCTACAATTTAAAAGTAGAACACTCTCCAAAATGTATGCTAACATTATTTGCTTGCAGCACCTCCACTAGTTCTCTAAATATAACCTCTTAATTTTATTACTCGAATTTCTTAGTACCAACTACTAGGTGAGAAAGAAACAAGTCTATTCTCATCGCAGATACATTTGTACATATTCATGGCATATCACACAGTATTTATAGTCATTTAACTATCACTTTAAAAAAACTAAAGCTCAAACTTACAAGGTAATTAAAACCAAATGTAATAAAAATATTCTAGCTTATGATTAATACATGCAGTTATCTCCAGATGTGACTAGTAATGGATTAACCCTCAAATGTATTTACCCTCAAATTGTAATTGTAAATTACATTTACTTATATGTATACAAACATATCAACATTTAGTGAACTCTGAACTCACTAGCATATTTGTAACAATGGAACTGTTCAGAATATTTTAAATTACTTTTGCTCACATAAATTGTACACATACAGAATTATATATAGCATGTTAAACTAGGATGCTATACTTCACATACTATATTATAAAGTATTTCCATTCCTAACATATCTTACTCTACTGCTCAGATAGCTTTTTCAGATAAGCTCAAACACACAGGGAAAACTATGATATAAACATTTTAAAATTTTTTTCTCAAATCAAAGTAGTGCAGAGCAAAGTGTGTAAATAATTAAATGAATGTTTTAAGAATCACATTAGGAGATTCAACCAGGGAAAGAGACAAAGAATGCAAAATGTATCCTCTCTTACACTGGAATAAATTCTACCTGTATCAAAGACTTACATGTAAAAATACAAAATAAAACAAACAAAAACCCTAGAATAAACTTAAGGATTTTTTTGTTTAATATTTCCCAGTAAAGGGCCAGGATGTAACATATATCTAAAAGGAACAACATACAGGTTGTAAATTCCATTGCGTAAAAACAAGCTTTTTTTTTTTTTTTTGAGATAGTGTCTCGCTTTGTAGTTCAGGCTGGCCCTGAGCTCACTACATAGCCCAGGCAAGCCTGGAACTCAGCAATCCTCCTGCCTCTGCCTCCCAAGTGCTGGGATTACAGGCGTGAGCCACCACGCCCGGCTGTATTTTTCACATAATTATTTAAAGAAAAATAACAGAAAGCTCAATTTAGTGTGTGCTAAAAGATGGACTTCATATTCCAAAAGTATAGAATGCAAACCCACATTCTGATAATACAAAAACAACTAAATATTTTCTCTGTATTTCTAGAAAAAAATAGGACAAAATTAAAATATATAAACCCCCACATGTGACATAAATCCTTAGTGCAAACCAAACAATTTGAAAAAACAGAGCTAAAGTATACCCTCTATAAGCTGAAAGTAAAACCCACATTACAGAGAAGTTAAATCTTTAACTATGGTGCCCTCCAGTATCACTACTATTCTTTAATTGTTTTCAAAAAGTGAAACAAGGAACTCTTCTATCAGCTTATAAAACATCTTCATGATTCATTAAACATCAAGTATCAATTCCTTTTATTTTTTTGAAATGGGACTTTTTGGTTTTTTGATACAGGTTCTAGCTTTGTAGTTCAGAGTGACCTTGAACTTACTATGTAGTCAAGGCTGGCCTCAAACTTGAGGCAATCCTCCTGCCTCAGCCTCCTGCCAAAATGGGAATTTAAAAACCTAGTTCCTTCATTATTTATTTTATGTCCAAGTAAAATGATCTTAGAAATAGGCAGGTAGAGAGAAAGCCCAGTCTGAATTAATTTAAAAGCAGATGTAAAGTGAAGGCTGAAGAGAAGGGAGGAGAATGAGAGAAAAAAGTAGAATTGGGTACAAATTCCCTATAATTAATGAATCATTATGTTTATCAAAACTGTACCAATAAAACTAATTTTTAAAAAAGCAGATGTAGACTCCTATTCTCATAAAAAGCACGTCATCCTTTTTTCTAAATCTCTGTAAAATTACAGATTCATGTTAATTATCACCACTTGACGAATGAGGGATTTGAACATTTCGTCTCCTCTGTGGAGGGCTCTGGTAGACTTTTAAAATGGGATTTACTTTAATATCGCAGAATTTTGATACCACTGCCATTCTTCTAACCTGCCAGATTATCTAAAAATCCCAACATCTGCAGTCAAGCTGTTTCCCAGGATTTATGTTTTCTTGCCAACTCCAGGAAGGCCCCGGCGACGGCAGCTCCTGAGCCCGCACAGCGAGGCCAGGCTGCGCCCTGCGGGAAGTGGGCTCCCGCAGGCGACTGTCCCGCAGGTGACACGTGCGCGACCAGCGGGTCACCCCACCCCACGACCTCCGGGTCAGCACCGTGAGGGGTTCTGTTTCCCAACCGAGCCCGCCAAGTCCCTCGGCCTCAGACAGTGACAGCGGACACACGCCGTCCACGCAGCCTGGCAGGGCTCCGACTCGGTCCAGAGTCCGCGCGAGGCAGTGCGGGCTGGGGACCCCAAGCCCCAGATTCAGGGTCTCCGGCCGCACAAGCTCTGGGACTCTAGTGGGGGCAGGAACCCGCTGAGGGGTACGGGGCCTGACAAAGGTCGCGCTCGCGAGAATCGGGCGCCGAGCACCCGGGGCGCGCGGGCCGCGGGACTCACCGCGCTGGCGGCGGCGGCCGACGACGCGGGGCTGGGCGCGTCCTGCCTCCTCAGGCGGGACTTGAGGCTCTTCATGGCCGGCGCTCAGCAGTCCCGCTCCCGGAGGGAGGGCGCCCGCGCCGGCCAGCGCGCGAACCTTCAAGCTGCGGGCTGCGAGCGCGCGACTCGAGCCAAAGGAGTAGACCGCGGGGGCGGCGCCCAGAGCTCCCGCCCCACCTGCCACCTGGGGCGGGCGGCCGATGCTCCTCGCCTGAGGGAGTCTTTGACCGTAGCCAATCGGTGCACCGTCTTCCCGACTCTGGCCAATCGAAATCCGGGAAAGGGGCGGGACTTCCCCTTCAAACTGCATAATACTCTTCCTCTCCCCGCTGAAGGAGCTGGAAGTTTCGGTTGGAACAGCTGAGGAAATGCATGGACGGCTTCTAGGCCCAGATCCTCCCTACCTGGGTGCAAGAGCTTAGAGTCTACACAGACACCGAGGTCCACCTTAGGTGAGCGCACCTCTTCCTGGACCCGCCTCTTCTCCCACCCACGTGTTCTCTCCGGAGTAAAGTTCTCTTCCTTCCGTCAGTCCCAGGAACGACTCTGGGTTACCTACACACAGACCAGCATACAAAACCAACTTCCTTTCTGCCTTATGTTTCACGACACAGATCCCATGATCAGATGCATCAAAACACCCAGAAACAGCTTCTGAGAAAGAAGGACCTGATTGTACAGAAGGGCATACAATGAAGAACACACTTTGACAGATGCTATCGTAAAATCAAAGCATGTGTTGGGTATTAAATTACTTGAAGAATCTGGTGCTTTGACAGGAAAGAGACAGGATGAGGAATTGACAGATAAAAGTTGCCTACATAGAAACACTACTTAGAAAGTTGCCTCAATAGAAACACTTTGACACTTTACAGGTAAAACTACAATGAATTTATCCTAATATATATATATATATATATATATATATGTGTGTGTGTGTGTGTGTGTGTGTGTGTGTGTGCATGTGTGTATATAAACGCACATATATGTACACATGCACAGACCCTATATTCTTTTTCTTTAGAAACACATTACAAGTAAAAGTATACAATTAATTTATCCTACTCATAAACCTAGATCAATGAAAGTCACTTAATAGGAAAACATAAGAGACAGTCTGGGAGCAACACCCAATAATTTGCTGATAAAGTAACCACTTCAAGAAAACCTTTCTTGGAGTCATTTTTTCCCAGAGAACTGTTTACTCTCGCAAGTACCCATTTGAAAAGGCAAACAGTCCACGTTTCTAACAAAGAACTCTTTTTGTCCTCAAAGGGCAATTGCTTTCTTTAGAATTTCCTTAGACTAACTCAGGGTTTTATTCCAATATTGCAAGGAAGTTTTCAGAACTCTGGAGAGACAGCATTCAAAGGCTGTGTTAGTCCTTAACAAAAAGTCAGTAATGAGTACCTGTAAAAACTAATACACTTTCTCTCAATTAACCCTGTGGAAGGATATTTCCTTTTCCTTATGATCTTTTCCTTATGGCCATTTTTGTTTTGTTTTGTTTTGTTTTGTTTTGTTTTAAATCAGGATCTTGCTTTGAGATTTTAGGCTCACCTTGAACTTACTATGTAGTACAAGCTGGCCTGAAACTCATGGCAGTCTTTTTGCCTTGACCTTCTAAATGCTAAGATTTACAGGCATAGACCACCACTTCAACTTGTTATCTCTTTAGCATGTCTTTAGATGGTCATTTTTCTCCATCCTCACTCCCACTGCAGAGCCAAAATTATCTCACGTCTAGACTGTTACAGCAGCTTCCTGATCAATATCCCAACCCCTAGTCTTCTCCTGTCACCACTGAGTCACTAACCATCATCAGAAAGAGTTACAAAGTTCTCCTTTGTCCAACAAACCTTCAGCAGCTCATGAAAAAAAATTTTCTGTACTTGCTATTTAAGGATCGACAACATGGACCCAACCCTGTTCTCCAGCTGGTCCCAGCAAATTATTTATCAGCCCTTCTTTAAACCTGGGTTGTGGCCATTGATCATGCATGCTCATTCCTCCTCTAATAACTGTCTGTCTATCTACCTTCATACCAGAAAATACTGTTGCCCCATAAGTGGTTGGGAAGGGCACAAGAGACACATATGCTCTTCTGGAGTACTGTGCTAGGTGTTCTTTACATAACTAGTATATTCAGTTTGTGAAAAGTCAGGGTATAAACGTTTGTATGAGCTTTACTTTAGTAGAGGAAAGGTGTGATTTTAAAAAAGTAAAACATACACCCTTTCCAAAGAACCTTCCCTGATCACTCAACTGAAAATGATCCCCACCCCATTCTCTGGATATTTCCATTAGAGTAATTATACCTCCCTTTTGATCTAACACATATGATCTAAACTCACTACTGGACTTCAGAATCCTTAAAATCAGAACAGTTGATACATATTTGAATGTCCCAGAATGCTAGAATGTTATGTGTGTTGATTAAGTATTTCCAAACGGGTCAACACATTCACTGTCATTAATAATATGAATTTTGGTGGTTTGTCCTATGCCTTTGTGTGACACTGTGAGGACCTTTCTTTACCATGAACACAGGTGAAATGACCTAGGGTTATGTTGCTGCTGGAATACTTGTCCCTCAATTCCTTCATTAAGGACTTGAGATAAGCACCAACTTACCATGTAGTTCCCCAACTGAACCTTAAATGTTAACTGTCTTCAGTAGCACTGTCTCCCCTATGTAATTGGCTGTTGAGTTAATTGCAGCTTTATTCTGTCCTGGAGTCTCCTGGAGCATCCAAGTTATCATAGCCCTGATGACTGGCATCTTTTCTGTTGCTGCTGGAGAAAGCAAACAGACAGAGCCACAAGTATAGCTTGCATCAGGTTCCAAAAATGTTGGGCAAGTTATTTTTATGAACTGTCTGCATGATGTCCCCATGATGGCCGTGTCCAGTGGCCCTTGTGGATTTTTCCAGACTAGAAACTTGATAGTTGATGTCTGCTTATTCCCATTTAAGAGCAGCTGAGTAAATAGCACTATGTGAATATGCAGTAAAGTTTTTTATATTGATCTGGAAGCCCCTTTTATGAAGCAAATGCGCTATTATTAGAGTTTATCCAGACAGGTTTGATTTGTTTTTGTTCATTATTGTTACTATTTTTTATTTTTATTTTCCCTTCAAAGAAGGGTGCACTTACCAAACTTAAGTTCATTTTTGCCACCCTGTTGAATCTATATGAAATACTTTTTTGTTTTGTTTTCTTTTTTTACCAGAATAAATTAATTTATACAGAGACATGGTTTAAAAAAACGCCAAATAATACAAAAGGGTACAGTTAGTCTCCTTATTATCCCTTTAGCCACTGCTGCCAGGAACTTGGGTTGTATATAAGGGAACAAAGCTAGCATAGATAGCCCACTTGGACAACAGCTCACTGAATTGTATAGTAGGATTCCAGACGTGGGTGGTATTCAAAAAGGAAAAAGATCAGAAGATAAACATGCTTAAAGGAGCTATCCCAAGTTCAGGCCCTTGGGTAGACACAGGTAAGTAACACCAGGTGGGCAGATGATACCAAGGGACCTACCAGAATAAAGAAGAAAGCACAGGTGGTGCTAATGATAAAGATGATTTCTCAAAAGAAGAATAAAGAAGGAACATGCCAAATCTAAAATTTATACACAAAATTATTACTTTGCAAACAGGAAGAACTCTTTTCAAGTAAGTTTGGTTTATGAATTCCATGTCTGGTGACTTCCTGGGGAACCCAACCAGTAAAGCAGCCAATAGTTCCCTGGAGGAACCCAGAACATCCTTCATTTTCTCCTAGTTCACATGCCAAAGAAAATAGCTATGAGAGCAGCATGGGTGACAGAGTCAAAAGGAAGGGCATCTCCAGCCCGAACTCCTACAGCAGCCCCAGGAATGAGAGACTCGAGGCAGTTCTCATACCCTCTTCTCTTGCCACATTCAAAGCTAAAACATGTTGCATAAGAGAGCTTTAAAAAAATAAATAGGTCATCTCTGGCACTAGTTTGTAAACCATCTGCATTTCTAGTAAGCTGTCCAATGAGTTCATCCTGGAAAACTAGAGTGGGAAGAAGAAAAGTGGGGAGAAGAGATAGCTTCTATGAATACAACCTCCTTGTGGAAGGGTTACTCACTACTAAAACCTCTGAGATGTCAATTCCTACTTAGAGAAACAACTTCTTTAATCTCCCCTGCTGAGGGTTGTTTTGTGTTCAGCAATCTTAAATTTACCAATTATCTCATGGACAAGGATGCTTCCCCCTTCCATCTTCCTTGGTATTTACAGACTGTCATTAGTCTAGGACACATGGATTGTGCTGTCAGTTTCAACACAGAAAAGGAGCAAAAAAGCAAGGAGGTTCAGACTCATGAACGAAGTCAGACTTGCCCAGAATGTTGACCTCATACCTAAAAGCAGTTGCAATACCCACCATTATTTCCTTGGCTTCAAATTTAATGTCAAGAAAACCCAGCAATTTTCACTTGGTAAAAATTAACCTTTGTTATCAAGTGTTGATTATAAAAGCTCGAAAAATACCAATACCTTCCCTTTAATGAGATTAGTGGCCTTGTGAGCCCACGTTCAAGGCAGAAGCTCTTGATTACTTTTTAAAGCATGGAGACTAGATAAACAGCAGGAATTTGGTTCAGGGATCAGTAACCATCTGATTCCGTAGGAAACCTTTCTGGACCTTGGAGTTTTCTTATCTTAGTTGGAATACCAGGATAGGTATATGCAATGAGCCAAATGACTGTCAAAATTTCGGTCCTGTGGAGTAAGTTAAATACAAAAGCCTCTTGATTTTGAGTTCAAAGTATTGCAGATAAAAGTTGTCTCTATAGCTGGGTGTGGTGGCTCATGCCTGTAATCCCAGCACTCGGGAGGCAGAGGCAGGAGGATTGCTGAGTTCGAGGCTTGCCTGGGCTACATAGTGAACTCAGGGCCAGCATGAACTACAAAGCAAGACCCTGTCTCAAAAATAAAAAAAGTTTTC
Source organism: Thryonomys swinderianus (assembly GCA_004025085.1). Lineage (NCBI taxonomy): Eukaryota > Metazoa > Chordata > Mammalia > Rodentia > Thryonomyidae > Thryonomys > Thryonomys swinderianus. The sequence goes on along the minus strand of PVIC010007324.1, from coordinate 33,285 downwards.
TCTATAGATTTTAAATGGTGCCTTTATTTTTCCTGACAGCTCTCCAAGGCTTTTTTGAAAGTCCTAGCAAGATATTCTGTAAATACCCTTGACTGAATAATTTGATTGTAAATTGGGACTGAGTCAATATCCCCAGTTACTCTGTGCTACTCTCTGCTGCTCATCCTAACATTCAAATGCACCTGGAAAATTTCTAAGTTTTATGATGGCTATTCAATCACAATCTTATTGTCACTTAAACTGAAACTGCTACCAACTGTAATGGTTTAAGTTATGCTGAAAGAAAGACTATAAGCAAAATACTTGATAGATATATGTTCTAATGAAGTTATACATAAGCATATTTGTTATATATGTTATAAATTATACTTTATGCCATATGAAAGTGCCCTATTTTATATTTTAATGTAGTATTTTGAATTCTTTCCTCCATTATCCTTACAGATATATGCAAGTCCTGATTTTCCTCTAAACATTGAAGTCTGTAAGTACAGATACACTATGAATTTTAAAAGGTTAATCTTAAAAATTAGTTACTGTCATAATACAATATGATTCATTCACTGACTTTGCTTAGTTGGATTACCAAAAGACTCAGACTTGCTTCCTGGAAGAGAATAGCTTATGAAGATTTTTTTTCCTCCAGGCTTCTTCTTCAAAACTACCCAAATTAATATGTAAATGTTCACTTAAAATACAATTTTGTATCCAGTTGCTAACTAATATTTAATTGCAGTGCTTATGTAGGGGAAATTTTTAATTAAGATACAATTCTTACACCCAATGACATTATTCCGTATTGCATTTTAACCACCAGGAATATTTTTAAGGTATATTTTACTCAGAGAGATTTGTCCACAGTTACGTGCTCATGGACTGATCATGTCCATATTCTTTATATTATGAATGTCTGTTTTACGCAAACATCAACAAGTATTTGATAATAATGGATTAATGTATGTTTGTCTTATTGCTGTTTTGTGAATGCTGCTGCCACAAGCAAAATATATAAAATAACCAGTAAATTAAAATACCAACACACTCTCAACTTCAAAGGAGGTACATTTTAATTTTGTCCTGCTGGGGAGGAACAAGTATATATTATGATCCATAAACTTCAAACCTACCCCTGGGCCTAAATAACAATTATACAATTCCTTTGAACCTCTGGAGGGTGTGGTCCATGCATTTACTTCGGATCAGGGCATGGCCTTTGAATACTAACCTGAAAAGTGCATTTCTCTTACCTCTGAGACATCAAGTGCTAAGAGTATAATAAACCCTCTAGACCCATTGAGTTCTTGGCTCGTGATGTTCATCAAGTCAAAAAATGCATGTAACCCTAAAATCCTTGACACCCAAGGGGTTGGGCCCTGGGTAGGCAAGTCAAGCACTAACTAAAGTAACCTTGAGGAATTCTCAAATATGAATCACAGCAAATCACCTGACAACAGTGATGGTGACATAACTCTTCTAGGTGGAAATCTCTCATCCAACAGTACATTGCTTCAAATCGACATCCCTGACAGGCAGCTTTCCAGTCGCCATCTTACACTTTAAATGTGCCCACCACCATGTACCAGGGATTGAACTCAGGATCTTGTGCTTGTCAAGAAGGGGCAGCTACATCCACTGCCTCTATTTTAAATGGTATTTTGCTTAAATGATACTTTTTGTTTTGTTTTGTTTTTTAGTTGCATTCTTTACTGGTACAATTTGCATATATCTCACACTCACACATAATATTGGGGAATTTGTACCAATATATGACATAGTCAATTCTCATTTTTACCCACATCCCCACCCACACCTCCTCACCCCCTATATACATGCTCTTTTATTTTCTTTCAGAATCATATTTATTCCTTCCCCTCATTACATCCCCACACCAAATTTCCTTTGGAAATTTCCCATTCTGAAAAGATTTTCATACTACTAGAGCTCATTTGCATCTACCAGTGCTCATATCAACGAGAAGATCCGGTATTTGCCTATCTGTGCTCTATTGATTTCATTTCTTAGCATGTCCTCCAGGTGCATCCATTTGCACATAAATGAATCAATCTTGTCATTCTTTATGGCAGAATAGTACTCCATTTTATTTAAAAAACACATCTTCTTTATCCAGTCTCCAGTTGATGGGCATTTAGGTTGTTTCCAAGATTGAGCTATCACGAACTGAGCTGCTATGAACAAGGGTGTACATCTGTCTTTCCACTGTGATTTTCTAAATTCTTTTGGGTATATTCCTAGCAGGGGGATGGCAGGGTCAAATGGGACCCCTAGTCCTAGTTTTCTGAGAAATCTCCACACATAGCTCCACAATGGTTGCATAAGTCTGCAATCCCACCAACAGTGGAGAAGGGTTCCTTTCTCCCCACAGCCTCGCCAGCATTTATTGTTGGTTGATTTTGTAATAGCAGCCATTCTTTGTGGAGTGAGATGAAATCTCAGTGTGGTTTTCATTTGCATCTCTCGAATGACCAGTGATGTTGAACATTTCTTTATATGTTTCTTAGCTGCTTTAACTTCTGCCTCTGAGAAGTGTCTGTTCATTTCAGATGCCCTTAAATGATACTTTTAAAAATTTTTAACTGATATATAAAATCATACATAATTATAGAGTACCATGAAATGTTTCTATACATGTCATTGTATAGTATTCAAATCACAGTAAACTTATGTATCTCCTGGAACATTTATCATTTAATTATAGTGAAAATTTTCAAAATATTGTAGCTTTTTAATAAAGTGTATAATACATTATCTATAGTCATGCTACTGGAAAATAGGACATTAGAACTTCCTTCTCTTATCTAACTATAACAGTACTCGTTAATCAACCTGTCCCCATCTCTCTTTCCTTCCCCTTTAAATCACACTTCTTTCCAAAAGGAAATTGAAGGAACTTGTAAAAAATTTTATTACCATAGTTCTGATAACAAAAGTAGGAAATAAATTGGAGGAAGAAAGAATGCATATTCACTGCTGTAAGCTGAGTATAGTAGCACAACTTCAGGAGACTGAGGCAGGAGGATTGCCACGATTCAAGGCCAACTGGGATACATAGTTGTTTCTAGCACCGCCTGAACGACACAGCAAATCCTTGTCTTAAAAAAAAAGAAATTACTGTTATAGAGACTGATTGCTGTCCTGGAGTTTGAAATAAAGCTTCAGTTTCCTAATAAACAAAAACGGAAAGAATCAAGGACAATTCTATTACTGGAACCAAAAGGCACAAAGATTCTCAACAATAATAGCACAGGTTTTCTGATGCAACCTTCTGAAATGAATTTCTCGAATGGGTGTGGCTTAACATATAGGACAGTGAGCGTTGTAATAAACAATGTCTTCAATACAAGAAATGTCTTTGTTAGGTGTTTAAAATATTCATTCATTCCTACAGCAATTATTGGTTAGTCACCCGTGATACATGAGGCCGTGGAAGGGAAACAATAGGAACCGGGATGGACAAAGAGCTTGTTCTTTTGGAGCTTAATTCCAGCAAGAGTCCTGAGAGGGAGGAGACAAAGTAAAAAAGTGACCCAGTTAAATTCAGACTATAATGAAGGAGGAAAACAAAAAAAGTAATGTGCTAAAGAAAGTAAAAGAGTACTACAATAGATTGGGTGGTCAAAGAAGATCTCTCTGCAGAAGCGACTTCAAATAAGAGCTAAGTGATAGAAATGTACATTCCAAGTATTCATGTGGAGACAGAACATTGCAAATCCAAAGGTCCTGGAAGATATCCAGCTTGGCTTGTAGCAGAAACATACTGAAGACCAGTGTAGCTGGAGCATATAGGAGAAGAAATTGAACGGGATGATTTTAGAAAGTAGGGTGAGATAAGCACACAAGGTCCTGAAAAGCCAACATAAGGATTCAGGATTGCTGTGTAATAGAAAGACATTTATAATCAGGATGATATTATCTAACATATCAAAAACATATATCTGCTGCTGGGAAAATGTCCAAGGAGGAAAGCTAGAGGACCTGAATAGGACTGGAATAATTCAGGCACAGAGCAAACTTGCTGGTTAGATTATATATGGGGAGCAAAATATTAAGCAGTTAAGTAGATGGTGTCATTTACTGAATGGAAATGACTGGGGGAACTATGTTGGAAGGGAAAATTAAGAGTCCTTTTGGTGGTACTGGTGTGGGCTGTTCAAGTGAGCATCTAAGTGAAGATTTAAGTCTAGATTATAAGAATAAACTTCATTACAGAAGCGGAGCTGGAGACAGATATGGAGCTCATGGGCAGATAAATGGAATTCAAAACTATGGAACCAGATGAGATATAACTGAAAAGGGCCAAGGACCAAGATCTAGGTCCTGCAACATTCAGATATCAAACTGAAGGTGCCCGAAAGGATACCTGAGAAGACATGCTTTGAGAGCAAGCAGAAATTCAGACACTATGGTGGCACACAGCAGCCAAAAGAATATGGTTTTTCAAAGATCAAGGCTGCCAAATACTACCAAAAGATGGAAAAGCACAGGACAGAGGAGGGACTGCTGGGTTTCACATCATGGGTGGGATGAGTAGCCTTGATGAAACAGTTTGCACTAGTTTTGGGGGACAGAAGATTGACTAAAGTAGACTTGGGAATGAATGGAAGGTGGTAAGGTGGAAACTATGGCCCATGTGGGTATGGAGGGAGCAGAAAAATGAGGTTGTAGTTGGAGAGGGGCAGAACATAATGGAAAGCTTTATGCCTTTAAGGTGGGAGCAACTATAACTTTTGTATAAGCTAAGGAGAGGGAAGACCTGATGACACAGGGGAAGGAGGATAGACAGACAGAGAGATAGAGAGATAGAGATATATAATTTGAATCCTTGAGGTGAGCAGTGTTATCACTTCAAATAGAGCTTAGGTGTATCATCGAAAGCAACAGGATGAAAGCAAAAAGTACAAGCATGGATACTTATAAGTTAGTAGATTCAGTGGAAGGAGAAGAAAAAGGTCCCATCTGGATTGCTTCTAGTTTCACAATCAGTAGTGAAAAGGAAGATGGGCACTGAGGAAACAGTGCTTTGAAAGTTTGAAGAATGATGAGAATATATGAAGCTCAATACTTTTAAAACCCCAAAATATCAACGTGGTATGCCTGACCTAAGAAATATCCAATGCTATTCTGAACGTGTGAAGATAATTTCTCCCACACATATCTTTCTACAACAAATGGACCAGGTCAGACAGGGACTGCCAATAACTAAGCCACCAAATAACGAACAGTTCATTTGTGTTCCAGAGCTACACACAGACTGATCAAAATATTGTTTACCAAAGCACCACATTTCACCTATCTATATGAATCCTCCTCTGCTGAGAGATGGAAAGATATAAATTAATGTATTATATCTAAAATTTATAGAAATATTACCATGTGACAAGCACTGTGCTTAGCTTTTTAATGCATTATATCTTTTCAAATTCCAAGCAATTAAATGAGCAGCATACACTATTATTATCCTAGTTTTATAAATAATGAAGCCAAAGCTTTCATGGCTAAATAATACTAGTATCCAAGCTTACAAAGTCCATGAGATGAGGACAGAGAGTTAGCAATTAGCAGTCAAGCCATGTGGTTATGAATGGAGTTGTGTAAATAGTTGTAAAGCCATAACCTAGTAAAGCATTCCTGATCATAAATAGTTTGTCCATATAGGAAAAAACTATAATGCCAAAACATAAATGAAATGATGTATACATATGAATGATTTGCTATAGAAAGTTGAGTATTCAAAAAGTCCTGGCTGAGAAATGGGAATTTAAAAAGACCTCTGGACAGACAGTGGTGTAGTGGTACAATGTTTACCATGTGGCTTTTTGGGTTGGTGGCTGAGAGGTACACATGTTGTTCATGGTAACTGACCATTTCCATGGTCCACCATAGAGTTCAAGCTATCACTGTGAAATGAGCCAAAAATTCTTGAAAATTTACTACTTGTCCTCTGTGAATCCATTCCACTGGAATGGAAGTAGTTAAGATGCATCTTTCTGGTATTGCCATGTCTTGGATTTCTGAGGGCAAGTGACAAGGATAACTTTGGGAAGGATGAGCTTCAGATGATCTGAGATTATAAATATAGCCTTCTGCCTTCCTATGGGACAAGTGAGCCAAACAGAATAGGAACTCCAAGCATGAGGTATACTAATCCTAGTATATTGTTGATATCTGTTGGTATCAAATATTGTTGATATCAAGAATAGGGATGGATTGGGGCCGGAGTTGTTCCAGTGCCTGCCTAATAAGCACAAAATCCCTGGTTTGATCCCCGGTAACCACATACAACAATACCAGGATTGGTGCCTCATGTCCACAAGCAATCAGTACCACATACCACAATCCCAGGCTTGGTGGTTCACACCTGTAACCCTAGCACTTGGCAGACAGAAGCAGGAAGATTTCTGAGTTCCAGGCTTGCCTGGTTTACATAGTGAGCTCAGGGGCAGCCTGAACTACAAAGCGAGACCCTGTCTCAAAAAAAAAGAATAGGGATGATTATTTCTTTCATTCCACATACTTTGTTTATACTTAAATTTGTTTTCAAAGTATTGAAAAAAACTATATGAATAAGATAGAATCGGATATTGTAACAAGCAAAAACATTCAATATAGAGGTGCCCAGAATGGTCCCTTCCTGTGTTTCATTGTATTCATGTGGTTTTAGGCCCCCATTCATAAACAGTAATTTTATATATCTTCCCCAACTAAGGTCCTGAGAAGTTGGTGTTGATTTATTACATGATGTAAGTGACTTGAGTTTTCTCAATGAAAATAATTTATGTGTAGAGTTTTAACTTAATACATCTTAAACAAAGGATTCACTGACCTTCTAGCTTCCAGTTTAGGAATGGTAATACTCACCAGAGTGGCACATTCATAAAGTCATGGGTGATTGTTATGTGAACTTTCAGAACTATGTCTTTCTGGTTTCATTTGTGATTCATGTCAGAACAGGCCTGGCTTAGATTCCAGGGTTGAAACAAAACCCTAAGGTAGAATCAACTTTTCCTTCAGACTTACCTTCTAGATTTTTTAAAATGTCAATATTCCTGGTATTTTAAATCCAATGTGTTTTCTACAGTCTTTTGTCACTTAAAGTAACAATCTAGTCAGTAGTGCTCACAATTGGGATTTTAGATAAATATCTCAAAATCAAGTCACAGATGACATTTTTTTTTTTTTTGAGACAGGGTCTCGCTTTTATAGTTCAGGCTGGCTCTGAGCTCACTATGGAGCCCAGGCAAGCCGCCACAAACTCAGCAATCCTCTTGTCTCTGCCTCCCGAGTGCTGGGATGACAGGCGTGAGCCACCACACCTGGCACTGTGGTATGTGGTATTGATTGCTGGTGGGCGTGAGTCTCCATGCCCAGCATTATATGTGGTTACCAGGGATCAAACTCAGGACCTTGTGCTTGCGAGGCAGGCGCCGGAACCACTGAGCTAACCCTCCGGCCCACAGATGACATTCTTAAAAGTAGAAAATATAGCAACCTGAGAGTTCGAGAGGGAGAAAATTTATTTATGTATTAAATATTTGTGAAGCACCTGTCAAATGCCAGGCACTGTTCAGAATTCTTGAGACCCACTGTCTTCACAAGAGAAAACTGTGGTTGCCCCACTATACCCACACAACTACTTCCTCATCTTCTTTGGATGTCACCTTTGTGTTAAGTCCTACCTTGGCTAATCAGCCTTCTCCCACCCCTGCTACACTTCTGAGATCCTTAATTTTTTTCCCATAGCACTGACAAACATTGCTTCTTCTAACACACTCATAAATAGGTTATATACAACATATCAGGAACCAGCAGTTGCCAGTATGGCTGGAGCAGAATGAGAAAGGACAAGAAATGGAGGAAACGAACCAAGAGATGTGTGATGACCTAGTTCTACAGTGCCTAGCAGATATCCTATAGACGCAGGACATGGGGAACTGTATCAGGATTTCACAGTACCCCAAGTGGCAAGGTGACCACATGAAGGTAGAATCAGTGGAGAAAGAGATTAAATGCTGGCTCTCTTTTAAAGATTGAGCCATAGGAAATTCTGATGGGTGGCTGGAAAATCTGTGAATGGAACTCATTTGTGAATCTGAGCCCTTGGAAGGATAGAATTCCCATCAGCTCAGATGAGAAGGCTGTGGGCAGAGCAGGTGGTAGGGAACTGGGAAGAGCAGGAATTCAGTATTAGACATGTGAAGTGTCAGACATCCATTACATATCTGAGTAGGCGGTTGGATATACTGGAGGCCAGGAATGAGACCTGAGAGTGAAAGAGAAATTTGGAAGTCATTTGGAGATAGATGGTCTGATACTAGGTGATGTCACCAAAAGAGGGAATATAAGGAAAAGAGACCAAATACTGAACTCTGGGATGCTCCAATATTAACAAGCTGAGAGATGCATTTAGCTTCTGCAAGGTCATTAGCTACATGGACCACAGGCACATAGTATAGTCAGGGTAGTAGGTACAAAAGCCCTACCGAGTCTGGTGTTCAGAGCAAATGAGAAGGGAAGGATTGGAGGCTGGGAAGAATAAAAAGCAATTCTTTTAAGGAGCTGTGCTGCAAAGCAGAGTGGGGAAATGGGGAATTAATGGTTAAGAAATTTTTCTACAAAGGGAAATATTAACTGAATATCTCCAAATAAATTTTATATACATACTCCATGTACACATACCAATTTTATTACTTAATTAAACTGTTTGTAGACCTTTATGCCATGATAAATTTTGTTAATATGTATATTTGCTTGAGGCTGGGACTTGGTTCTATTCAGATTTATAGGCTAACCCAAAGAATTCATTTTCTATCACGGCTGTCACAAATTACCACCAAGTTTGTGGCTTAAAACAACACAGCTCTGTACATTAGAAGTCCAGCATAGGTCTCATGGACCTAAAATCAAGGCATGGCAGAGTATAAATTTCTTTCCTGGTTTCTAGAGGCTGCCCAAATTCCTTATAGAGGAGTAGAGGAATCTGTCCTTTTCTTCCTTCTTCAAAATCAGCATCACCATATCTCTCTGTTTTCCTATATTCACATTTTAGCTGGGAAAGGCTCTCTGAGTTTTAAAAAGCCATGGATTAGATCGGCACACCCAGACTGAATAAGGTGTTCTCTCTGTATCTAGGTGTTTGATTTCACCACGTCTGTAAAAGCCCTTTGTCGTGTAAGGTAACTTATTACAGGTTCTAGGGATTAAGATGTGGACGTGTTTAGAGGACATTTCTGTCTGTCATGCTCCATGGCTGATAGATAAACAATGTTTGGAACACAAAACCTTATCTGTTTTTCCTCCTGAAGGCCTTTATTGCAGCCTGCATTCCAAAGAACTGAGTTCCTAAAAACAAAACAAAGGAAAAGAAAGTCTGTGATCTCTATGTGAGCAGAAACTGTTTTACCTCTTTTTTTCTTCACTGTATTCCCAGTATTTAGAAAGTTCATGGGCAAGAAATTTTTGTTGGACGACTGAATTAATGTATATAAGCAAATAAACCTTTTCTTTCACGTGAGCCATAGCACAGAAATCTCTTGTTTGTGCTCAGCAAACGGTATCTGACACTTCAAGGGAAAAAGGCTTCCTCTCTGGGAGCAAATTCCTCATTTATCTTCCTTATCTTCCATGTCTTTTCTTTTGTGTCTGATTCCTCTTTCAGCATGTCTCTTTCTTCTCCCATCTTCTGAGATCATGACATCTTCTACATGAAGCCATTAATGACTTTTCTGCCAGAACGACAGATGTAAAATTTGTTAAAATAATTTTAATATGTAATATATGAATGCGGTACAAAAAGTTTTAACTATAAAAATATATACATTGAAAAACAAGTGAGATTTCCCCCTTGTTTCCTGTTTTCCTCCAGAAGCAACATCTTCCACCAGGTTTTGTTGTTGTTGTTTTTAGTTTTTTTGAGACAGGGTCTCGCTTTGCCATTCAAGCTGGCCCTGAGCTCACTATGTAGCCCAAATTAGCCACAAACTCACAGCAATCCTCTTGCCTCTGCCTCCCGAGTGCTGGGATTACAGATGTGAGCCACCACACCCAGCACTGAGGTATGTGCTGTCAGGGTTCAAACTCGGGACCTTGCCCTTGCCAGGCAGACACTGGAACCACTGAGCTAAATCCCTGGCCCCGCCAGTTTGTTTTTGTTTGGGATTGGAGTAGAAGAATAATCTAACAGTAATAATCTATGAGTATACAACTTTTGTGTGTAAAAACATGGAAGAATCTTAAAAATATTAGAAAGTAAGAAAATTTGGCTTTTATACACAATAGTGTATACTCTTTCATAAAGAAGGATAGACATGTCATTTGCAGAAAAAGTGACATACCTTGAGACCATAATGTTAAAAGTAAATCAGTCACAAAATCTTCAAAATAGATGCTTCTCTTATATGAAAAATCCAAAATATAAATAAATCAGTAAGTAAAATAAGAGATAGATACCAGGAAATAAGGAGATAGATAAATCTTTTGCAAAAGGGAAGGGGACCAAGAGATGGAGGGAGGCAGCAAGGAAAAGGGCAGCCAAGTCCCCATAATGAATGTAATAATTATATACTACAAATATATTCTAGTAAAAATAAAAAATGTCTAAAAGATAAAGGAAAAATACTTTTCTACATCTTGTTGTTTATTTACTATTAATCTTCCCCAAACCTGCTTTGTATGTCCTTAAGTGGGGTTGTGCCATTTACTAAACCATTAAATAGGAGCCTAATGTGATGCCTTGAGTATGGTCAAAATCCAGGCAGCTGAGGCAGAGAGACCAGCCCTGAGAGGAGACAGCAAAGGGAAGGAACTGGAGGGCAGGTGGGGTGTCTGGAGTCCCAGACACGTTACATGGACACCTAGAAGGTGGTGAGAGCAGTGCCAAGGAGGGGGAGCTGGAGAGAACAGAAACAGTGGCATTCAGGGCTCTTCATGGCTACCCTCGCCAACCTACCAGAAGCACTTTGCTTTGCTCTTTGAGCACCTCTGGCCTCTGGGCAGTCCAGCTTCCTCTATCCATTCCTGTCCCTCACATGCACATTCCAGTACCTTTGCTCATGTCCTCCTACTGCCCACACCCTCCTAGTCAGGCTCTTGGCTGCCCAAGTTTATGGGGAACCTCACCCTCCTGGTCCTCCTGCTGCCTTTTTCCAACTTCTTTCAGTCATTTTTGCCAGGTCCTATGGCTGTGTTCGTTTGAAGAGGTACTGCAGCAAAGTATCACAAATTATGTGGTTTAAAACAATAGAAATGTATTGTCTCACAGCCCTGGAAGCCAGAAATGGGAAAATCAGCTGTTGCCAAAGCCATGCTGTCTGACGGCCAGAACCCTTCCTTGCCTCTTCTAGTTTGCAGTTTGGTCAGCAATGCTTGGTGTTCATGCTCTGTGGTTGCCTCACTCTGTCTCTGTGTCCTTGTTACGTGCCTGTTGTCTCCCTGTGTGTCTCGATGGGCTTCTGCCTGAGCACGTCTTCTCCTCTTCTCCTTTTGAAGGACACCAGTCCATATTTGGGAGTGGACCTGGTACCAAGTGGCTTCTTCTAAAAGTGGCTCACCAAGTCAATATTATCAGGTCTCTTTCTGGAGTTGGTTTTCAAGTTCTTCTCATCTCAAAAGGAAAAGAGCAAACAACAGTTGCAAAGTTTATTTGAAAATGTTGAAGTGAAGAGTGAGAAACTGGCTGTACAGAATGAGCTTGGGTTGAGTAAAAGAGGAAAAAGCAAGATGCATGTACATCCTGGAGGATGCCAGCTGGGCTCTCCTGAGGAGAGCTGCAGTGGCCAGCCCTTCATGGCATCTGGGTCCTTTTATGCTGTCTACATCTCAAGGAAACCTGGGAGAACTTCTCCATCAGGGTCCTGGGAGGGCAGTGTGGGGATCTCAGCCCCATGATGTCAGGTGAAGACTATGCTATGGAAAACCTGCTTGAGTTCTCATGAGAAGTCCACATGCAGGGCTTTGGGTGCTATTCTGCACGAGTCTCAGGGATCTTGTAATTAACAGGTCACACCCACTTCCCCAGCCAGTTTTGCACGCTCTAATTGCCATCTGAGGCCTACCCTACTGCAGAATGACTTCATCTTAACTAAATACACCACAAGCACATTCATGGCTTTCAGGGGTTAGGAGTTGAATGTATTTTGGTGGCGGGGGGAATGCTAGTCAAGCCATAGTGTCTGCCCATGAAACAGTGGTCTGTGAAGTGAGGTTTGGCCCTGCTCAAAGTACATAAAAGAAGGGAAGAAATATTAAAATTTCAACTTCATTTTTTTCCTATGAAAAAAGAAATTAAGCTTTGTTAATGTTTACTTTGTGGATTGTTATTGATGGCCCCAGGTGAACCCCTCTGAGAAGGGGAACCTGAGGGAACAGCAGACTCCCAGGTTCAGAGGGTCTGGTGGCCTTGACCCTGTTTCTGGTTCAAATTCAGTGTATTGCCACATCCTGCACTTTATATACTTCAGGATATCATGAGAACAGTTACTTTTATGTCACTGGGCCTTTGAATAGTATACCCTTAACCAGACTCAGCACTGTATCTGTAATCCCAGCACTCTGGAAGGCTGGGAGGCTGAGGCAGGAGAATGGCAAGTTCAAGTCCAACTTGGGCAACTTAGCGATTTAGAAAGAATTTGATGGGTAGATGGATGGATGAACAGAGAGACAGACAGACAGATAGATAGATGGAAAGCTGGTTAGGGATGGACACAGCCCTGAGCTCTATCCTCAGTACCACACACACACACACTTATATTGTGACCCTAGATGAATCAATCATAAAAATACTTTAAATCCAACCAAACATGCAGTTGTCCTCTTTTACAAAATTAAAAAATCGTCTAATTTTGCTACCCTTTCCTATGATGAAAAATAATAGTAAGTAGTATACTGCCTACAAATACTTTTAGAAAATACAAAACTTCTGACTACATCCGTTCAAGATAAATGCAATAGTTTAACAATGAGTGAGAAATACATATTTCCCTAAAAGATAACCATCTAGCCAGGCACAGTGTTACATACCTATAATTCTAGCATTAGCATTCTGAGAGGCTGAGGCAGAGGACTGGTTTCAGCCCAGCTTAGCCAATTTAGCAATGTAACCAAGAATCTGTATTGATTTTTTTAAGGGATTATATTTATATGCTGAGAAGGTAACTCAGTGTGAAGGCAAATAAATAATAATAATAGAAACTCATGAGGTGAGCATTCTGAAAACTGACATTTGGAAATGTTTCCACTGTTAAATAAGATAACTATGTCCTTCCATTTCTGAAAATAAGGAAGATTAAATCCCCTGACAGCCATTCTGTTATAAAACTTGTAGAAACAGTGAAAGGAATGATTTCTGTTAATACATGAGGCAGTTTGAAAGACAGTCAGGGCAATTCTCAGAACCTTGAACAAGGAAGAAATAAAGCACAGAGCTGACAGTGTGCAGCTGAAGCTCCCCAGAGACAGGAGACATCACTTTGGACCACACAAGGCAGGGAGTTGGAACTGTGACACCACCCTATATAGCTGCATCTTCCAGCAGACACCCCCAGGAGGAGTCCCATGGTGAACCTGGTCTCCATGGAGAGGGGAAACATCTACAGTAAGGGCTTTGAGCCCATGTCTACTTGCACAGCTTTTGAGAGTTTGAAAACAATGATTTCCTCAATCAGGCACCTCAAGACCAAGAAACTGATGTAAAAACTAATACCAAAACAGAGCGACATTTCCTACAACTAGGTCTCATAGGATGGTTGATGGACAGTGGGGGATGGATGGATGGATGGATGTTAAGATACATAGAAGAGTTTTAAAAACAGGTTTAGATTCAGAGCAAATGGGTGATTTGGAGCTCTCCCATATACACTCTGCTCCTACATAAGTGCAGCTTTCCCCATCATCAATACCCCCACAGAGTGGCACAATCACTACAATTGATGGACCCACATTAACACATCATAACCACACATAGTCCTCAGATTACATTGTTGTTCACATTTGGCACTGTGCATTCTGTGCACGTGGACACCTGCCTCTAACGGTGTGCATCCATTAGAATAGTGTCATGCAGAGTTTTGCTACCCAAAAAGTCCTCTGTTTCCACCTAATCATCTCTTCACACCCCTGTCCCCCAGTCTCTGGCAACCATTGATCTTTTTCCTGTTTCCCCATTTTTGCCATTTCCAGAATCCCATGCAGTTGGAATCACAGAGCATGTACACTCTTTTCCTATTGGCTTCATTCACTTAGTAATACATATTTGAGCTTCCTCCATGGATTTCCATGCAAGATTCTTCTGAATATAGCTTTTTAATATATAAAATATTTACATAATAGAAACCATTTAAAAGGCTGTAGTCATCCAGATTAGAGGTTTTGGCACGTGGACTAGGTGGAGATGGAAGTGAGGAGTGCGAGATTTTGAAGTTACAGGCAGCCTTGGTGGCTGACTTAAACGTGGTAGTGAATGAGTGGAAAGATAAGACTAACTTCTTGACTTTTAACTTGATAAATGGGTGAATAATGTTATTCATCAGGGAGTGTTTGTTGTTGTTGCTTTGGAGATTAAACCCAGGACTCATCCACAGGAGGCAAATGCACTACCACTGAGCTACGCCCCCAAATGATAAACAACTGTCCCCTTTAAGGGGGAACAAAAGCACAGCAGGAAGTTTTCAGGGTAAGAAATGCTCATTTCAACTACATTGAACTAGAGCTACCGGCAGTATCCACATTCCCCAACCAGGAAGACACTGGGCCTGGAGCTGAAGATAAACTGTATGTGGTCAGTACAGAGCATGGTAATTTGAGCCTCAGGATTGGATAGGAAGGCTCAGGAAGTGTGCAGAGTGACACAAAGTTAGAACAAAGCCCAAGGAACAGCAGCTTTCAGAGAATGAGGGGAGAAACTCAAGCCACTAAACAGACTAAGGAGGAAATCAATGAACTCCAGGGCCACAGGGTCCAAATGTCAGTGAACATAAGACAAGTGATGCTGACAGAAGTCAACAGCCACTTTCCTTCTAATGTTGTCCTCTCACGCCATACAGCTCCTCCAAGTATTGAGAGCACTTGGTTACTGCATCTCTTCTGCCCACTCTGCCCTCCCAAGAAAGCAAATAAATTGAGGAACCCTTGGCAGCATGGCTGTGTTTACAGACTTGATTGCAATGATTCAGGGCACTTACTTGCTTTTCTTTCTTGGTATTTCAAGATGTTAGTTAGACAATATGTGGAGCAGAAGTTGACCGTTACAGCAGCAAATCTATCTTAGCAACTGCTTAGCCCACTAGTACAACAACCTAGATTTAACTAAACAAGTGATGGCTGTATAATAATGTTTCTTCCAACAAGGTCTTGAGAGACCTGGTGAGTCTTAGAGTCATGTGTGCTGATCTCCTGGACATCTGTTCTCTGTGCATTACACATTCATTGGAAATTAACAACTCAGTTCAATTAAGGCTACCAATTTTGGGCCCAAGAGACTAGTTAGTCTGTGTTTCTCTTTCTACAGCTACCAGGTGGCCTTTCCCTATTTACTTTAGGTACAGTTTCTACCACTGTTCAACATTTTTTTCAGTCCCCACTGTCATCAAAAATCTTTCCTTGGTCATTGCAACGTGTGGATCTTTTCCCTTCCTACAAACTTTCATCATCTTGATTCTGGAGCTCACTTGATTCTTTTTTTTTTAAATGATAGTGGAAATCAAACCCAAGTCTTTGTGCATGCTAGACAAGTGCTCTACCATTGAATTATGTCCTCAGCCTCACCTGTATTGACAATATTTGGTTTGAGATTAGCTTCATTCTCCATCTTATTTCTTCTCTGCTACAGTTTGATGTGGTTTGTCTTCTGAAGGTTGTTACACTGGAAGCCTGATACCCAACATGATGGTGTTGAAGTGGTAGAATCTTTAAGAGAAGGCCTCATTGAGAAGTGATTTTTTAAGAAAAATTAATGCCTTTCTCATACTAGTGCTTTCTGGATCTCTTAGGATGTCTGAGAGAAGTTAGTATCAGTCTCAGCTGTCTCTCACTTCCTTGCCTATGTATATACCACTTTTGTACATGGCCATTTCCTTTTCTGTTTCTCTGCTATGCTGTAACACAACCTAGAGAATACTTACTAGTCTGTTTGTGCCATCCTATTAAAACTTTGTAGTTACAAGGACCATGAGCCAAATAATCCTCTTTTCTTGGTAAATTACACAGCATTGAGTCATCTGTCATAGCACTGCAAAAGGAACTAAATACCTTCAAATTATTTTCTGGAATCAGGAAGTCTGTGTAAGGTCTTGACATCTTTCATTGATTCTCCTGAAAGCTTAGACTCAACCCTAACCTTGGTATAGATATGTATTAGGCAGCTTTCTATCACTGTGACAAATATGAAAGTGAACTTAATGGAAGAAAGAATTATTTCAATTTATGGTTTAGAGGGTTCAGAGGTACAGAGGGTCTCGCAGACATCATCCCAGAAGGACCTGGTGGAGGAAGCCTTCCAGGAAACAGCAAAGAAGTAGGAGCCTAGTAAAAGATATACTTTTCAGTGATATGCCCCAGATGAGTGACTTCTTCCTGCAATGCCCACCTCCTAATAACCCACTCATCTATAAAATAATCATGATCCAGGGCCAGAGATTTAGCTTAGTGGTTCCGGCGCCTGCCTCACAAGCCCAGAGTTCTAAGTTCGATCCCGGTAACCATATATAATGTGGGGCGTGGTGACTCATGCCCACCAGCAATCAATACCACATACCACAGTGCCGGGCGTGGTGGCTCACACCTGTAATCCCAGCACTCGGGAGGCACAGACAGGAGGATTGCTGAGTTTGAGGCTTGCCTGGGCTACATAGTGAGCTCAGGGTCAGCCTGAACTACAAAGCGAGACCCTGTCTCAAAAAAATAAATAAATAAATAATCATGATCCAATCACATCTCCAGCCCCACCTGTCATTGGGGAATCAAGCCCTTAGCACATGAGTCTTTGGAGATACTTCATATTTAAACCATACAAAGATCTTTAATTATTTTACAACTAATTGCTAATTTTATTATTAGATAAAATAGAGACATTATATCGTCATATATAAGGCATATTTAATCATGACTAAGACATACATAAAGTTCAGAGATGATAGATTGTCAGTAAGGATTGGTTTCATTCTGAAGCAGTTCTTTAATTATGAAGAGTAGAAGAGAAGAATGCACAGAGTAGGCTAAAATCGTATCTAGGTTAGGTATAATACATCCAACTGGCTTTATCTTATACATCAGTGTTCAATTAAATCAAAGAATCATATATTATAAAATCAGAGTGTGCCAATAATTGATTTATTGCTTCTCATCTCCAAACTCCTTGCTAATTCAGTTGTCCTAAGTGTGATGCTGGAGTGAGCCCTGTAAATGTTTTTCTTTACCTGATCCATAGTTCATCTGTAGAAGATTCTGGAAGGATAATACAGGAAAAGGGACATGTTCTCTCTCTCTCTCTCTTTTTTTTTTTTTTTTTTTGAGACAGGATCTCACTTTGTAGTTCAGGCTGGCCCTGAGCTCACTATGTAGCCCAGGCAAGCCTCAAACTCAGCAATCCTCCTGACTCTGCCTCCCGAGTGCTGGGATGACAGGTGTGAGACACCACTGTGGTATGTGGTATTGATTGCTGGTGGGTGTGAGTCACCACGCCCAACATTGTATGTGGTTACCGGGATCAATCTCAGGGCCTTGCACTTGCAAGGCAGGTGCCGGGACCACTGAGCTAAATCTCCGGCCCTCTTTTTTTTTTTTTTTTTTTTTGTACTTTCGTGGCTTTTCTGTGAGGAACAGATTGGGTGCTCACCACAATAGTTTTCAGTGGATCTCCATGAGCAGCTTTCAGCAAATTCCACAAAGTGTCCTGTAGATCCAGTGAACCAGCAGCATGCCTAAGGGCAGCTTCTCCAATATTTCTCTAGGATAGCCATGGATGCCTCCTTGCTGGCCAGTCCCATAACACCTTAAGGAACTCTCTGCCATCCATTGGGTTATAGCTGTGCTTTCCCCAGTGAGCTCTTTATACCACCATTGGGGTTGGGACCTCTGTAGATTTGTTTCAACCTTCAAGTGGGTGCTAACTTGTTCCCTGTACTTGGTATTTTTGTTCAGAGTTCAAGTTGCTCCTTTGTAGTAATTCTCTACTACTAGTTAATAATTCTTTCTATTAAATTTCCCATTCTGAGTGTGTTATGATTTCTTTCTTCTAATAGGACCCTAAATGATGTAGACAGAATCAAAGGGGGATCATTTCATATAAGGCTTCATTTTAAAGATGAAGAGAGATTGAACCAGAGGGGCAAGAAAAGAGATCAGAAAAGCAAAGTCCTCATACAAGGTGCAGTTAGTGAGCCGCAGAGCCAAGTGGAAGTCCATTTAAGTTGCAGTTAGTTCTACCACATGAACCTGGCACAATGTCTGGAACGTATGAAGTCTTTCATAGATATGTATTGAGTGAATGAATCTATGAATCAAGGCTCTGAAGACAAGTCCTTATTGAGATAGTTCAGGAAAAAGAAAGCAAAGTAAATAAGAATGCTTAGAATGTATAGTAAAGAAGAATGTTTTGATAAGAAAAGAAAAGAGTACTATTAGAGGCCAAGGTCTCTTAGCAAATAATTTTCCATTGACTTCATCTTGAAGCAAGCTCATCCAGTATCCTGAATTCAGCTCACAGATGGCCAGAGGGTTTGGACTTGATTTTTTGAGGGTGTTTAGTATCCAGCCTTGGGGGCAAGGAGTGTCCTTAACTAGAAGACATATCTGCACATCCCAGCACTCACCCACCACTTTTCAGATCCTCCAGACTGCTCAAATGTCCAACCATATGGTGGCAACTTCCCTGGGAAGCTTCCCACCCTAATTGGTATATGTATCTAAGAGAAGGCAGTTTTCTGTAGTGGCTGAAAATGGAGCAGTAGAGATGCCCACTTCAGAATCAACCCCATTTCCCACCTACACTCTCCACGTTCTCAAAACCCACAAAGCAATGGTTTGGATTTTGTAATTAGCAGTTAGTCTTCGACAAGGGTAGTGTTAGCATTGTGGATGTCAGTTACACAGTCTCTTTGAAGCCTTGGCCAGAGTCCAGATCAACAAAAAAAGAAAGGCCAGTCTAGCATTTTGATTAGGATAAGAAGCTGGTGAGAGGAACTAGACTCAGGCAAACTTATTTTAGACATGTTGTTTTGACAAGTTCAATAAAAGAGAGTTTATTCTATGGGTGACAGAATGGAGTAGAAAGAATGTGAGCATTGAAATTCAGCTCCCCGAGATCAAATTCCATTCTGCTGCTAACTGCTTGTCTGATCCTAGGCAAGTCACCTCATTACAGGAGTCTCAATACTGTCTTTGGAGAAAGTTTGGCCTAAATAATTTCTGGGGTCCAGTAGTGACATTCTAAAAAATCATGAGATTGAGAAGTTCTTAGAAGCATCTCTTATCTTGACCACTGATACCTCCAAGGTGTTGACTCCTGTGTGTTTTGAAGTAAATGTTTTTCAGAGTGAGGGTTCCGTGTCTTCCTATCTAAGAGTAAATGACTAAAAATGCACTTTTTGTTCATTCATTCTTCAATTATTTTCTTGGCACCTTCCAGGACCTGCAAGAAGGGGGCCAAGTCCCAATCACTTTCCATATTCAAACCTCCCCTCATTTTGGAACTGATCTTGTAATCCCTCTTGACTGTAGAGTTTAGCCAATGAATGTAATTAAATTTCTTAACTGTACATTATTGCTCAAAGTCACTTGCTGTATCTGTGTAACTAGACTGTTTTCTGTGGATAAAGGGAAACACTCCTTACCCCTTGTATCTCTCACAGGGTCTAGGTCAGTGTACTACACACAGGGAGTCCTCAACTAAGGGTCCTTAATCGATAGGTCTATTGGCATTGTGGATGTACAAAGGCATTGAAATTCCTGTCCTGTCCTCAGATTCAGTGTAATTAAGGGAGACAGTCCAACCTGATGAGTTGTTACCACCCAAGCAATGTCTCTAAACCTGTGAATCATCATAAATAAATGTTGTAGGTTAGTGGTTTCCAGTCTTTGAACCCTGACCCCTTGTAATTGGTGGGTTATATTAAGCATCACAAGTCCTTATATTATAAGATGACTCAACCCTAGTATCCCAAAATATCCATGTTATTTATTCTACAAGTGCATATTGTGATTGACAAACTGTACAGCCTCTTAGAAACCAGGATTTTATGCTAATTTTTGTTCATGATGAATTTTAATGATAGATGTTAGATAAATAATTATTATGCAGGGCCTGCGAACTTATTTTGACATTTGGAACCATCATATTCAAAGAAGGTTGTTGAAGCCACTGACAGAGACAATAGAATGGAGGTGGGAAATGTGAACATTTTAGCTCAAATAGATCAATACTTTTTTCCTCTGAAAGAGGTGGGGTTTAAACTCAGCTTTGAAGAGTAATGAGATTTTAAGAGAATATAAATTTATTAGATATTGAATAGAAAAATAAAACCATTTAAAAGAGAACTTGATCCCACCAAGCACCTCTATGCCTTCCACCAACCCCAATAAACCATTATTTTATATGCACAGTAGCTAGCAAAGATTAAAAAGATGCAAGGCTTCTAGTGATGACAGATGCTCAGCTTAAAGAGGTCGATGGCTCACTGAGTCAGATGCATCGATCCACTTGTTCATTTGCAGCCCAGTTTGACCCCAGCCTTGGGGACCAGAGGCTGATATCGGGGATCCTAGCATGTGACGCAGATTACAGCCTCTGTCAGCATCTCCTCTCCCCAGTATTGCTTCTGCTCCTCTGTCACCTGAGCAAATTGAGTCATGGCCTCCTTTAGTTGGTGGGGATTTTCAGCAAAGATGAGGCAAAACCAGCCAGGAGCTTGAACACATAGGATTTGCCATGGGATGACACCAACCTGTGGTCTAGGAAGTGGTGGTGGGGATCAGTTCTTCTAATGTACGTGATCCCAGGAATTTTTTCAAGTTTGTCCAGGTGTAAAGGCCGGAGTTGCAATCGTGAAAGGGTATCTCCAACTCGGGCAGCTCCTCCAATTTGTGTAGCTTCTGAGTGACATACATAAAAGTGTCTGGAGACAGGAGTGATTACTGGGCAGGTATGCTCTGCAAATCCAGTTTCTTTCCTGAAGCAGGTAACACAGCTTACACTGGGTGATGCCAGAGATACTGTGGAGGTAGCCAAAGGGGTCCAGAGCAGAGGCCACATCACTGCTGTATGTATACAAAACACTGAAGCAGAAGCTAGTGATGCCAGAATTCTTACTGTCCCAGATCACATGGGTCTTGTTGGGCTCAGGCAAACTTTCGAAGCTCAGAACATTGGATTGCGATGGAGTCATGGGACACGGACAGTGTGTGCGCTTCGTCACATGTAGTTCATTTCTTTTGTGAAATTCAGGTATTCTTTCAGTGATTTCTTTGACTTGACATCACCTAGAGGATTGTGAGGGATGGACAGCAAGAGGCCTTTGACCTTTTTCTCTTCATCTGAGCTTCAAGCAGGGCTTGTTCTAGCTTGCCCACCGTGAGCTGGACTGGCTGGGTGTTTGTATCAGTGATCTCACTGTCAGGTGAATGAGGATCAGCTCAACTTGTGCATATGGCTAAAGACAAAGCCACCATGGGAGGGAGTGGGCACCACAATGGCATCCCCTGGGTCACACAGAACCATGCCCAGTGCAGGAAAGATAGCACAGCAGTCGTTTAGAACAACCACATCTCCCAGATTCGGCCAGGAAGGTGCCTTGCAGTAGTTGGTCAGGAATTGGGCCACCTCTGCCCACAGGAACAGATGGCCCCAGTCAGGGTACTGAGGCAAGGGATCCTCAATGTCATTCCTGCCATCCTGACACAACATGTCAGTCATCAGCCAGCACAGCACTTCTCACTGATGCCAAGGCTAAAGAAGTCCAGAGGATTCAGGATAGTGTGATACTTATTCCCCTTGCAGCCCTCATGGTCCCGGAAGTTTGAGTAGTAGGACTGGAGAGATGTCAACCCCACAGTTGGAAAGGATAAGGCTAAGAAATGTAACTTCATTGAAAAGCAAAAGAAAGCACATGTGTATAGGAGGTGGGGGTTGTGGGGTGGGTAGGGATATGGGTAAAAATGAGAATTAGCTTGTATCATATACTGGTACAAATTCCCCAATATTGAGTGTGATTGTGAGCTATATATAAATACACCAATAAAGAATTCAATTTAAAAAAAGAAAAGAAGTATAGTTTCAGAATCACTCCACTCCACTGGGCACCTGACTGATTATGCTGCATAAATGATGGGCCCTGGTTCATATTCTCGGTGTCTGTTTTGGCCTCTGAAAGCTCACTGGAACCCCAGTTGCTATTCATCTCTTCTCCACCCTAGAATCTTTATACTTGAAACTGCCTTTAGTCATTGGGGCTAGGACACTTGCTTTTCCTCCTCTCATTAAGCTTACATCTTAGTAATTAGTTTTTTAACAGCAAGTGCACATCAGAGGTTCATTTCACTTCAGGTGTCTTGATGGATATGAGAGGAGAGAGGCCACTAGCCCTGTAAGGTCATGATACTTCACGATCAGAGTATCTGGGTACCGATGAATGAGAACAGGGTGAGCGGAGACTTCAAGTTAGTTTACTTCCTTTAGTTGCATCCAGAAAATTGCAAAGACATGAGAAACTACTGACCCTACTAATATACCAGCCAGGCAGGAAACTCAGAAACCTATTGTATTAGATTTTTTAAAGTATCTTCTAAACCCTGTAGAAGCCATTCAACACCAGCCACACCCTGAACACTTGCTAATGGAAGCGTGAAACCAGGATACAAGTGTATGAGGAATGGTGTATAAAAGAACTGTGCATTCAAATCAAGGCTAATCATTCTTATTTATCATCAAACATGAATGGGGAGATGGGTATGAGTCTCAGGTGTGCCATAAGCCAGATGTGAATCACTTCTTGGCAAAACCACAAGAATAATTGAGGTTCCTTCCTGCCTAGCATGTTATTGCCTTTCAGAGTGTGACTAGGGCCGTCTGTCCCCAGGAAGCTGCCTAGCCCTGTGTCCTAGGTAAATGGAGAAAGTTTCCCAAGAAGGGGAGCAGAAAAAGAGACAGTTTTACCATCAGATCTGGGAAAAGCCCCCCTAGGCTGTCATTCTTAGAGTTTATTCTAAGCGTTTATTCTTAGAGTTCATTCTAAAGGCATTCTCTCTACAAGAGGTGAAGTGTCACATTTCTTTTGTGACCTTTCTCTTCAGTCTGAAATTTCCTGATGGACAAAGTTTTCTCTTTCTATTTTTGAACTTGGATTCATTCACATCAAGAATACTGTCTAGGGCCAGGGATTTAGCTCGGTGGTTCCAGCATCTGCCGCGCAAGCACAAGGACCTAAGTTTGATCCTAGTACCACATACCACATTGCTGGGCATCGTGGCTTACACCCATAGGCCCAGCAATCAACACCAAATACCACAATGCTGAGCTGTGGTGGTTCACGCCTGTAATCCTATACCCAGGAGGTACAGGCAGGAGGATTGCTGTGAGTTCCAGGCTAGCCTGGGATACATAGGACCAGCCTAAACTACAAAACAAGACTGTTTAAAAAAAAAAAACTTTATTCTCTCTAGAAGGAGGTTGTATAAAATGACTCAAATCTTTGGGAAAAGACCAAAATCTGAATTTTCACAATACCTAAAAATATCCATCATTCATTATATGATGTTTTATTATATAATCCTATTTTCAGAAATCCATCATGAGCCAATAATTTTAGACATAGTTAAACATTTAGACATAAGTATGGTCATTCACCATTGAATTGTATAATGGCAATAAAAAATTGAAAGTAAGTTGAAAATCCAGAAAGAAAAAAAGTTAAGCCATAGTATACAGAAATGATGAATTAACAAGTGCTTAGAGTTTATTTTCAAAAATAAGGGGAAAAAGTGAAATATGAAAGTGATTATAGCATATGACTTCAACTCATTAAAAATAGAAAAATAGCCAGGCATGGTGGTTCACGCCTGTAATCCCAGCACTTGGGAAGCAGAGACAGGAGGATTGTGGAGTTTAAGGCTTGCCTGGGCTACATAGTGAGCTCAGGGCCAGCCTGAACTACAAAGCAAGACCCTGTCTCAAAAAAAAAAAAATGGGCCGGAGGGTTAGCTCAGTGGTTCCGGCGCCTGCCTCGCAAGCGTAAGGACCTGAGTTCGATCCCTGGTTACCACATATAATGCTGGGCGTGGTGGCTCACGCCTGTAATCCCAGCACTTGGGAGGCAGAGACAGGAGGATTGCTGAGTTCGTGGCGGCTTGCTTGGGCGCCATAGGGAGCTCAGGGCCAGCCTGAACTACAAAGCAAGACCCTGTCTCCAAAAAGCAAAAAAAGAAAAGAAAAGAAAAATATTGAAAAGAAACAAAAATGTTAGCATGGGTATTTTTAGATATTGAGATTTTTCTCTTGCTCATACTCATCTATTTTGATTAATAAGCTTTTGTTATTATCCAAATGAAAATAATGTTAAAATATAAAGAAATAACAAAAATATTAGCAATGTCATTTATTTTCTTCTTTATATCCTTGTGCATTTTCCCGATTAGGTATTACTTATATAATTTTTAAAAATTTAAGAAAATCCCCAGAATGACTCTTCTGGGGCTCCCACCCAAAATGCCCAAATGTTCACCCCACCACAGCCCTGATAAGGTGGAGCATATACACTTATTAGCCCTCCATGACCTCCCAGAGTGGCCCTAGCGGAAGGTGCACTAATGTACTTGACACTAAATTTAGACTACAGGTGGCAGGAAGGACACAGGAGGAAGAATTAAGATCCAAGGGGGTGGCTGCTAAGGAAGTGTGCCGGTGAGTGAAAATATCACTGCTGAACATCTTTGCCAGCTGTCGCTACATTATTTGCCCTGGGCTTGGAGGTGAAATCTCCCTTGTCCCTGCAAGTGTCCAGCCTGGGTACCCTCTGCGGAACTCAGTCAGTGCTCAGAGCCTACCTGGGCAAGTGGCCCCACCAGAGACTTTGGAGTGTCCCCTGTTTGCTCCAAAGTCTAGCCAACCACAGCTGCAAGGAAATCAGAGTCCATGGGCTGATGTTGCAGGCAACCTAGACAAAGCCTAGGAAACAGCTGGGAGGCCTTTCCGTCACCTCAAACCTCTGGCACCCAGTTGAACAATGAGGGCACTGGAGTGACAGTCACATTTAACCTTGGTTTCGCTATATAGCATTGCACATTGAAGCTGGCACATAGTTGATGCATAATAAATGCAGTTGCATGAATGACAGGTGAGATAAGGTGGGCCTCCTCAAGCAGACCTCGGGAAGGCTCTTTGGGAAGAGAATGGGTTCCTAGTCCTCTCACACCATTCCCTACTATCTGAAAGGGTACTTTCCTTCACACATGCAGGCATTTTTTTGACTCTCCTTTTGATGGTCAGGCAAAGCCCATAAACCAGTAAACAATTAGGCATTCCTCAGCCTTTGGGGTGCCTCGTTGTGGAGCTGGGGGCAGCAAAGCCCCCACCACTGACTGGTGGGTTAGTGGGAACCACTCTCCTCCATCTTTCTCGCTGTCTTGCTTCCTGATATATCCCTCAACCACTTTATTGTATTATCTTTTTGAACGTGAAAGAGTGCCCTCCTCCCCAATTCCCACCCCTCCCCACCCTGCTACACTGCCTCTGATCACACACGCTGGAGTCCAGGCTTGAGCCAACTGTAACCAGCCATGAGGGTCAAGGGGTCCCCAGGGGAGCTTAGTATAAAAAGAAAAATAACAGCCGGCCAAGGCATTTCCCAGGGGCCAGCCAACCCAATGTCAAAGCCCACACAGACTTCCCCCAAGAGTGGAGAGGGGTAGAATGTCCCTTGGGGAGTTTACAGGGAAAGATAAACAGAAAGGAAAATCAGCACTGGGAGGAAGGGCTGTGAGCGCGGAGGTCATGCCCAAAGGTCCAGGGTGGGTGGTTGCACACAGCTCTCGCTAATCCTGACTTCCTGTGGCCTCTGAATAGACAAGCTTCTCTTGTACTTAACCACTTGAGTGGAGCGAGGGACTCTCAGGAGCTAACCTCAGTGGCTAGCCGGCTATGGGAATTCTGGCAGACGTGGCAACACACCCTCCACTGCTGCTTGGTCTGGGCGTGGGAGGGGGTGGAAGATGGCATCTGGCCACCCACTGATCTAGCCCACTACCAAAACCTACTGGAGCATTGGGTGACTAGGAGGCTTCCTCCGAGGAGGCCAAGGGTAGCTAATTTAAGTCATCTGGACTCGGTTAAAATGAAGTTTTAGTAGGATTCTTCATGTGGTATTGTGGTTAAGCAGAAATTCCTTTTAAATGAGGTCTGAAGAGGGAGTCAAAATAAGGCCAGAAAGCTTGGGGTGAGTAACTGGAGGACAGAGCGTGAACGGGGTGGGGAGGGTATTTTTGGAGAGCACAGTGGCCAAGATGGAAGGGAGTGGGTTTCTGCTCCACGCTACACACCCCACCAGGCTCGGCCCAGATCCTTCAATACAGGTTCCCTACCAAGACTGGACTTCAGAGGTCGCCACCAAGGCCCTTTTCCAAAGCAAAGCTTCTTTCATTGCTTTTCTCATTTAAAAATACCACTGCTCATTATAGAAAAAAAGACAAGTGAAAAAAGAAATATTAAAATATCCATAATCTCATTTTAAACTGCCACTATTAATACTGTTTCCCAGATCTTAAAATAAATACATTTATGTGTGTATACATGTATATGTGCACATATAACTGTGTGCATACAATATATAATATATGCTGTATATTGCATACACTAATGTATCTTTTCAAATGAGCAAGTTTGTCCTATACTACTGTTCCTGCAAATTTTCCTGCTTTTATTTAGCATTTCTGTTGCTGTACATATATATTTATTTATTTTATAATCATTATTATTTTGTGTGTGTGTGTGTGTGCATGTGGTAGCGGGAATCAAACTCAGGACCTTGTGCTTGCCAGGGGGTACCATGCCACTGAACTACATCCCTGGCCCAGTACATATATTGCTTATTCTCATACCTTCATACTTTCCTACTATTAGAAGCACTAAATTTGTTCACTCTTCTCTTACTATTGGACACTTTGGCCATTGCCACTGTCTTGTATGTCACAGTGAACATCTGTACAGCAAATCTTTACATAAATACTTAACCATTTCAGGGGACAACCTCCCAGAAGTCAAACCTCTGAAGCTTAGTGGTTAGGAAAACTAAAGTGCTGCATAAACATAAAAAGATGCCAAGGTGGACAATGGACCACCCAGGCCAGTAGATTCAAAGTGCAGCTCTGTTTTTAATTGTGCAAGACAAGGGAGAGATTTGCTATTCTCGTGGAACAGTTGGAAATATTAGCGGAGAAAATGGAGGAAAGCAAGAACTCTGAATGAAAAGCTCTTGCTGGGGCTCATCTGCGGGAGCCTGAGGACTGGAATGTTCTTGGAATGTGTGCTATGTGTATCAGAGCCCTGTCAGCATGCTTGAACATTGCTTTTCTAGACCTTCTTTCTGTAGCCACAGGTGACGTGGGATATAAATGTTTTTGAAGTTCTATAGGAATTTCCAGACCCATTATTAAAGCACTCTCTTCTCACATAACATCTCTGCCCTGAGGGTATTTGGAGAACTATTCAAAGACTTCAGAACAGAAGCACAAATTGTTATTTTTATTAAAAAGCAGGTCGACCCCCCCCCACACACACACCTTGGTAGCACCATTTAAATGGAGTCACCTGTGGCTAAATTTGTAATGTCCCCACAACGAGCTGGGTGGGGAACAGTTTCTGGAACAGAAAAAGAATTTCCAAAAAGGGATTTGCCTGCGAATGAGAAGTCTGGGTTGGGGCTGTGGGCCTGTGAAGAAGTTGCTTCCCTATTCTGGTTGGAATTCTTCATTAATTAAATAGGAGCTACCATCCTTGCCTGCTCTTGCTGCCATTTTCCTCACTCATTTAGTAAGATTTCCAGGAACAAAGTTCAGAGCACCCTTTTATGATTTTTTTCACAGTCTTTTCTGTCTTCTGAATTTCATAGCTAAGTGTCACTAACTGATAATATACTAATGCCATGGAAAAATACTAAGTGAAGCTTCGATCTTAGCTACTGCTGGAACCTTTCCATTTCCCAAAGCTGCTCCTATAGCAATAAACTCTTCTGGCTAAGGGGACCCTGCCCTTTGTTTGCTAAAGCCCGGGATGTAAGGAGCACCAGGGGCTAGGAATGTCCACCTCGCACACCTGTGGAACGTTCCCCTTTTCTACTCATTTTCCACAAGGCCTTTGGGCTACCAGGGGCTGCCAAGCTGGCAGATAGATTTCATCCTGATTGTACCATGGTGGCTGCCTCGGGAAATACTGAAAAGGACTCTGAGGCCACTTCCACTCTCAACAAGCAAGACTGCCATGTCTGCCTGGAGCCAGGAACACAGGGAGGAGGTGACCCGGCCGCCTTTTCTCACGCGCCCTCATCTGGTTATAGGAATGGGTAGATTTGCTCCATTCTTGGATTTCTCCTGAGTTCCTAAACTGCAGGATGAGAATGCAAAAAATCAGCCCTGCAGGGAAGATGAGTTAGGGAGAAGGAAATGGCAAGTGCTGTACAAACAGGAATGGGTCCCTCTCAGAGCCTTTGAGAAGCACAGCATGGCTTTTGTCACTTGTACACAGGACTTCTCCAGACTGCATTCTTCTCTGGACTTAACTCTCCAAGTATTCTTTTGATGCCAATTGTAACTGTCCTCCAATATCACTTTTTCCTTTGATTATCTTTGAGCCCCTGTTTTTCATCCTTTGAGCAGGATGAATCTTGATGGATCATTTATGTGCTGGAAGCTGACACTTCAAAGAGAACCCACTATCTTGAGGAAAGAACAGATTGAGAAGCCAGAACCTGAGGACCTGTTGATGTGACCTCTTTATTATCTCCTCATGAGTGCAGTGTAAAGCAAACTTAAAGTAGTTATGAGGTGCAGAAAACCCCAGAAATGCTTTTAGAGCGGGCTTCCTAGAACTGGAGATGCAATGTATGTATCTCTGCTCGTGGCAGCAAGGTCTACAGGGGAGGCCCAGACCTAGCATCAGAAAGTCAGAGCTCTGACTTAAGCCTTGTCACTCACCAAGGAAGTCAGATGCCCTCTGGGCCTCTGTTTCCCCATGTGTTACATGTCCTGCTCACCTCAGATGGCTGTCGGGATAATCTGATGGAAGGATGGATATGAACATGACTGAAAAGAAGGTTCAAGGGTGATATAAATGGTAGGCATGATGGTTTGTTGTTCTAAGTGGAGTTGACTCTCCGTCATACACTTTGGAGAGGCTCTTTAGATTGTAAGTATTTGACCTCTGAACTTTCACTCAGGACTGAGGCAGCTGTGGGTGGCAGGCATGCTGGGAGGGAGGAAAAAAATCAGAGTTAGCAAGCATAGGCCTCACTCTCAGAGTTGGCTAGGCTTCTAGAAGGAAAATACCAATCTCAAGTAGCTCTTTGTGGTCATGAAGAATACACTTATGTGATTGTTTTCGATGTTTTAGAGTCTGAAATAAGCCTGGAGGGACACTTAGCACCACGGAGAACAAGAGAGTTACATATTCAATGTAGACTGCATTCAGCTCTGTGAAGTGGAAACTAGGAGAAATTGTCTAACTAATTTCTCATCCCTCTTCCTTGTGGTATGCACTCAGACATATATCTACACTAGAATTATTTCATCCAGTCCTTCAGGAAGGGGCTGAATGCATTTAGTGCATCCTTCTTCCTTGAGAAAGTATCTGATAAATGAAACACCACCCTGTCTGGGTATATCGCTACCATCATGGTAAGAGTGAGCCAGGCCTCACTGAATCCATATCCTTATATAGCCCCTTCTGTGAGAATGCTAGGCTTGGTCACATGACTGGTTTTGGCCAGTGGACCTTATTACATGGAAAAAAAAAAACAGGCAGGGCTGGAGGGTTAGCTCAGTGGTTCCAGCACCTGCCTCACAAGCGCAAGGTCCTGAGTTTGATCCCTGGTAATCACACACAATGCTGAACATGGAGACTCACGCCCACCAGCTATCAATGCCACATACCACAGTGCTGGGCGTGGTGGCTCATGCCTGTCATCCCAGCACTTGGAAGGCAGAGACAGGAGGATTGCTGAGTTCTAAGCTTGCCTAGACTACATAGTGAGCTCAGAGCCAGCTTGAACTACAAAGCAAGACCCTGTCTCAAAAAAAAACAAAAAACCAAAAAAAAAACCAGGCAGTTGAAAAGTACAGAAGAATCTACACACCATTTGTGGAAGCCTGAGCCAACCTGCTGCAGAAACCTGGCAAGAAACAACCATCTCTAAGACCAAACACATGAGTAAGGTCATTTCAGACCCTCCAGTCCCTATCACCCACAGATGGTCTCAGCCAGGCAAGATCAGCAGAAGAATTGCCCACCAGAGCTCAACCCAAATTCCCAACTCTTATAATCATGAGAAAATTGAATTGTAGTTTTAGGCCACTGAAATTATTCATGTTATGCAATAGTAGAACATTGAGATGCCATTTCTTTTTTTAAAAAATTGATAGAAATCTTGGGCCGGAGGGTTAGCTCAGTGGTTCCGGCTCCTGCCTCGCAAGCGCAAGGTCCTGAGTTCAATCCCCGGTAACCACATACAATGCTGGGCATGGAGACTCACGCCCACCAGCAATCAATGCCACATACCACAGTGCCGGGCGTGGTGGCTCACGCCTGTAATCCCAGCACTCAGGAGGCAGAGACAGGAGGATTGCTGAGTTCAAAGCTTGCCTAGGCTACATAGTGTGCTCAGAGCCAGCCTGAACTACAAAATGAGACCCTGTCTCAAAAAAAAAATTAATAGAAATCTTTAGATCAGAAATGGCAGATATGTTATTGCCATGTATCACCTCACATTGATTGGTGGTGCTTGCCTAAACAGCCTCCTTGAGAAGAATTTGAAGGCCAAATTAATAGCAAAGAAAGCCATGCTTCACTAGCAGTGTGTGTGAACAATACAAGCTGGAGTGGTGGCAATGTGTGTGGCATGTAGTTCCTACCTCTGTTCTGAATTCTCCAGCAAACAGAAGTCAGTGTATAAGGAAAATGAAATTCCTAAAGCTGAACACAAAGGGGCCAACTGGTAAGAGGTTTTTTTCCCAGTGAATCAGGTAATGTTTCCTGGGAGCAGTAAAGCTGAAGGCACAATTCCTGGAGTAATCAAATAGTGTCAACCAGATAGTATTCATGTCACTGGAGGAAACAACTACATTCTCAAGAGATGTGCAGGATGGCTTTCTGGGACATCTAGGACGATGCATACGTGGATGTACCAAGGTCATAATTCTGGCCTGTGCTCTTTGGAACAGACTTACAAAAGCCACATTCCCAAGACACTAATATAGCAACATAAAATGAGAGGACTTTCTTGGGACCCGACCATTCTTATCTGTTCCCCAGACTAAATTAGTCATCAGAAATGCTAGATCAATCTCATGGAGAGAAGGGAATGAGAAGAAAGGAAGTGGGAAGATTCCAAGAGACTATTTCACACGAGTCGAAGAAGCCGGATGGAAGCTTGCTGTCTCCAGCACAGTGCCCTCCAGCAGTGGGAAAATCCTTGACCTCAGCCCCGAGCCCCTGTCCTCTGAGCAAGGCTGGAGGCACACAGATGACTTGTGGACACTGATTCTCCCTCTCATGTCTCCTCAGACCCCACTCCTTCTGGGACCTGCTTCCCAGGGTGCATTAATATGATGATCGAGCACTTGCTGCAAGATCTGACCAAAATTAGAATTTTGTGCTCTCAAGTCCTCAACTATCCGTTTCTACCTTGATTTATAAGGCATCTTACTGTTTCAAAGCACTTGCGCATAGTGTCTTAATTTTGTCCATTCATCCATCCATGCATCATCCATCTTTTTCTTGTTGATTCTATTTTATCTATTTATTTAATAAATATGCACTTCATGGATGCCAGGGAATATATAGAGCATAAAACATGGGAACTGCCATGGTGCACCTCAAAGGTGGGAAAGAAGGTCCCAGGGATCTGGGTGAGAGACCAGTCCTAGAAAACTTCAGAAAAGAAGCGAGGACAAGTGGAGGAGAGTGTATAGGCAAGAAGAGATAGGTATGTTTTAAAAGGGGGGATTTAGCTCAGTGGTTCTGGCATCTGACTTGCAAGCTCAGGTTCACAAGTTCAATCCCTGGTACAAATAATAATAATAAAGAGAGACAGAGAAGTTAAAGACAGAAATTGGTTTAGTGACTATCTTGTAGAAGGTCAATGGGAGAAAAGGAGGAGACTAGAATAATAAAGATGAATGATAACTACTAAAATTATTTTTTGAGACAGAGTCTTGCTTTTTTAGTTCAGGCTGGCCCTAAGCTCACTATGTATCCCAGGCAATCCTCAAACTCAGCAATCCTCCTGCCTCTGCCTCCCAAATGCTGGGATTACAGGCATGAGCCACCATGCCCAGCACTGTGGTATGTGGTACTGATTGCTGGTGACTGTGAGTCACCATGCCCAGTTTTGTTGTATGTGGTTACCAGGGGATCAAACCAGGGACCTTGTGCTTGCTAGGCAGGTGCTGCAACCACTGAGCTAAATCTCCGGCCCACTCTAAATTTGTATTAGTGTCATTACTGTGGCATTTATTAGCACTTCTGGCATCCCAGACACCATTCATTCTAGGTGCTTTTCAAAGGTTAATTCATTTCATCCTCCCAACCCAGTGTCATGATGCCTATATTTCAGGTGAGGAAATGGAGGCACAGAAAAAAGAGTAGCTTGTCCAAGGTGACACAGCTGGTAAGTGGCAAGGGGCAGGGTTGCTCTGGGGTGTCTAGTTCAGCATCCAAAATGGGTGCCTCTCACAAAGATAGGAACCGTAGGAGAAGGTGCACAGAACAGTTTTAGAAACATGCAACCTGAGATGTGAGGCCTTGTTCCATGGAGAGTTCCGGGAGGATGTGTGTATGTAGGAGGGAGGCCAAGGAGTGCAACTGTGCTGGAACTATCAGTTTCAACAGCATCAGGACGCCCACATGTGGTGTACACCACAGGGCAGATGTGCACTGCCAAAGACAGGGCCAAGGTCAAGATCTGAGAGAAGGTGCAAGAGTATCAGGGGATCTGGAGAAAGAGGAACCAGCCAGGGGTACAGAAATGAGTGATTAAAGAACTAATGAACAGGGGTCATGGAAAGCGAGAGAGGGACAAGTTT